>PVJH01006739.1:0-98921 GCA_004026705.1 Nesogale talazaci
CGCGGGCGGGGGCCGGGGGCGCGGGCGGGGGCGGGGGCTGGAGGGCGAGGCCGCCGCGGTGGCGGCGGCGGCGGCGGCGGCGGAAGGAGGAAGGGGGGAGGGGCGCGGCGGCGCCGGCGCGAAAGTAGGCCCGCGGAGGGGCCAGCAGGCCGCGGCGCGGCCCGTATCATTCCGCCCGGCTCCCTCCGCCGCCCAGTCGCAGCGCCGGCGCCGGCAGAGCGGTCGCGTCCGCCGTCGCGTCCGCGTCCGCCCCCGCCCGCCGCCCGGAGCCCGCAGCGGGCGGGCTGGCGGGCGCTTACCGGAGTCGCCGCCGCGCGCCTTGCTCTCCTTGGGCTTCGGGGGCCGGCCCCGCGGCATGGCTCCGGCGGCGTGCGCGGCCGCCACCACCGCTCGGCGCGGGGGCGCGCACGCGCGGAGACCGGCGCGGGGACGCGCGGCGGCCGGGCCGGGGCTCGGCGCGCGGCGCTCGGCTCACGGGGGCGGCAGCCCGGCGCGGGGGGACGGCGGGTCGGCGGCGGCGCGCACCGGCGCGGGAGCCATGGCCCGCGGGCCTCGGCGGCGGTAGGGCGGGCCGGTGGGGGCGGGGCGGCGCAGGGCGCATGCGCGGCGCACGGGCCCGGCCTAGTCGTGCGGCCGCCCGGGTGCTGTAGCCGCTGGGCTCGGGCCGATCCCGGCGGCCGAGACGGGGGAGGGGGCTTCGGCCTGGCCCGATGGCGAGCATGGCGGCCCGAGAGGGAGGGTGGGCGCGCACGCCAGCACCAGGGGCGTCCCTGGCCGCGTGAGAGCTGCGCGGGCCGGGCCTTTGGAACCCACCTGCGGCGCCGAGGGAGAAAGACCTGGCGACCGCTGACCCTAGCAAGTGCAGGGTCGGAAACACCGGAGGGCAACTCTGCCATGTCTCGCGAGGACCCCGTGGGCGGCACCCCAGCAGCAGTGGCTGGCGGGCTCCGAGAAATCGAGGGGCACTTCCATTAGCGCTCAGTTCCGTGTTCGTGACCCAGGCCACTCCCCCTGTCTGTTTACGCTTCCGTCATCCGAGTCCGGGCAAAGAGTTCGTCGTGTAATATTCGGGGAGGCGGTGGGGAACATGCCTGCACAGACCGCCGCGACGGCGCCCACCTTTCCCCAGCACTTGTCCTGGCTCCGAAGTGACACGCGAGCCCTTCTTCGCATGGACGCCATCAAAATCCGGATTGCCTTGATTTTGTGTGATGTCTGTCCTGGCGGAGGAGCACGAACGGGTCAGCTGGGATTGCCCCAGCTAGATTATCCCCGGGAGGTGGCATTTTCTCCAGGAGGCTTAGCGGGGATCCTCAGCAGCAAGGGCATTTGCAGAGACTGGAAACAGGGCAATCTAGGCCCCAAATTCTTGGAATCAGGTGGTGAGGTGAGAGCAGTAGGCCAAACGGTGGTCAACATCCAGAGCGCACGTTGAGGTGGTCAAGACGATGATAGGTAGGAAGTAAAGGAAGAGACTCTTGGCTGAAGCTTAGGACATGGTATCCTCTTGGCAGAAAAAAATCAGCGGGGGAGGGGGAGAGAAAATTGCTGAGGGAGGGCTTCTAGGAAGGCCTGGCAGAGGAAAGGGTGTGTGTCGGCTTTTTATCCGTTCAGGTGTGTGCACTTTAACTTTGAGGAACTCTTGGGCCACATTAACTGGGAGCACCAATGATCAGTTAGTCTCGGTGAATGGCAAAGCGGCTTTCGATTGCCTGGTAGTGTTCTGAGGCTAAGTGCCAGGCTGAGGCTCAGACCCCACCCCTCGTGTCTGGGGAGAAACAGTCTCAGAAACCCCAAGGAGCAGTTCTACACCATCCAGACTCGGTTTGGCTTCACTGAAACTTCTTCTCCCCTGAACAGTCTGCAATGCAGAAACCACACCCACCATTTGCAAAGGGGGTGCCGGGTCTGAGGGGAAAGAAAGGCTGGCAGGCAATCCCTGTTGGTTCCGTAAAGCCTGTAGTTCTAAAATTGGGCTCTCATGCTGCTGAGCCAAGGAGGAAGTCACAGTTGGAAGGACCACCCTTAATCATAAAATAAAGTCATTTGTGGTCTCTGTGATGCACGTTTTTTTCCTCACGGCAACCATGTTTTAGCAACACAAGCCAGCCCACATCTCAAAATTGAGCAATGTTAAGTCTTACAGAGGACAGTGGTGCATCATTCAGATAGGGAGACAGATCCTTGATTGGGCTGAGATCTTCCCAGGGGCTGCTGAGATCCACATCCCCAAACCCAAGCTCACTGCCCTAAGTCAGTACTCTCTCTCCCAGACTCCAGGAGTAAAGAGCTGAGCTGCTGGTGGCTTTGAACTGTTGATCCTTGTGCGTCACAGCCCAGTGCACTAGCCACTTGGCCACTGGCTGGGCTGCAGAGCCATGGCAAGGACAAAGGTGCGCATACGTGATCGGTGGCCCATTGACACCTGTTGCAGGTGGAACTCCAGAAGGGAAGGCATCGCAGTCGGGACACATGCTCACCAGAAGAACTTACAAGTTAAGTTCTAGTGTGATCTTTTCAGGACACTCCAGGCAACCCCCTGAAGGAGACTACCTCTCCCTGGGCTGCCTGGAGGGAGTGGAGATGATGCACTTTCAAGGCACTCTGCATTGGAAGACAAGCTGACTCCTTGCTAGTTGGTTCATTGGAGGCCTAACCAAACTTGGGGATATTGAGGTCTCCCTGCCACCCCTGGCCTGCAGGATTGAAGCCCCAACGCAACCCACAGACATGGCCAAGTGTTCCAAAGTTAGCTGCTATTTCATAGTGTTTCTCTTGCCATAAGAACATGGGTGCTCTCTCCAGGTGTATCTTCACCATGCTCTATGGGCCTGCTGCTCCCCTAGGGGTATTCCCGAAGCCAGATAGGATCCCTGGTGGCAGAGAGGGCTAAGAGATGGGCTGCTGACCAGAAGGTTGGCAGTTCAAGCCCACCGCCCTCTCTGAGGACAAGAACCCTGCTCTAGAGTGGCTGTGAGCCGGAATCAGTTCGGAGGTCTTGGTTTGGGTCAGGTGCCAGAGCAATAAGAAATCGAAAGAGCAGGCCGGTTGTCGGACCACCTGCTGACAGCAAGGAAGGTCTCTGGGAAGCAGGTGCCCCGAGACTGGTCCCAGATGTGTGTGGTTCAGCTGCACCAGTGTTTCAAACGCTTTCCAGTGAATGACCCACCATTCCTGTGTCTCCTGATTCCCTCTGCCAACAGCTTCAGGCTTTCCTGTCATCCCCGCCCTCAGCCCCCCTGAGGCAGGGCCCTGCCCACAACCCCTCAGGAGCAATGCATGGGGCTGCTCAGAGCCACCTTGCTGTTGCTCGGAGGAGGGTGGCCCTGGAAGGTCATCCTGGGACCGCAGAGGGCTCTGCTAAGGCAGGCACCCCTCCACACTTCTCACCAGGAGAGGTAGTGGGTGCTTAGGAGAGAGCCGAGGAGTCAGCCATTAGCAACAGCCCTTAGGTCCTAGTCTCCCAAGGGAAGGCTTTTCTGTGTTCTAGGCCCAGACGCCACCCTGGGTCTCAGGCCTCTCTCTACCTCCTCTTCTTTGTTTTCACTCTTTCTCCCTACTGAGTGAGCCCCACCCATTCTAAGAGGGATTTTCCCCCCTAAAAATAGTTACACTGGGCTAGACTAACAGGGTTTCATTGGAATCAACTGATAAGGGTTGCCAGATTCGTATAACCATAGCAAAATTAGTTACAAAGAGCAACGAAAATAATTTTATGTTTGGGGGTCACCACAACATGAACAATATCACACAGTGAGGACTTAGGAAGGTTGAGAACCACTGAACTAAAAGTGCACAACTAACATTTCCAGCTTGACAGGTCCCCCAACCACAAAGTGACCCAGAAATGGTCCCCCTACAACTGACTCCTCTCCTCCTCCATCCAGCCCCCATAGGCAACCCCTGAAGTTCTGCCAACAGAGCTTGGATTTTCTAGAAATGAAAACACATACCCCTAGGGGAGCCAGATACCTGTCTTATTACATTGACAATGGCTTTTTAAGTGTCCCTGTGTATGGGCATGGCCTTGTTTTTCCTTCTTTACCAATTATGTACATTTTCCCCACACCCATTTTTCACGCCAGCTTTATCCAATCCCCACAATGTGTTTGTCCCTCTCCAGTGTGTAAGTCCAGCTCTGGTTACTGTGAGACTAAAAAGAGACCCTGTTTCAAATACAACTTAAAGAGCGAGTTTACTGAGGCCATACAGGCAGACACATGGGCGGGGTGAGGAGGCCAGTCAGGTGAGGTTGAGATGGTGTTTGAGGACTCGCTGAGTCACCAAGCGTGCAACAGCAAGGGCGGGCAAAGGAAACTCTCTAGAAAGCGTGATTGCTGGCAGCGCATCACAGTTACAGGTGGGACTGCAGGGCACACATGTATCCTAGGGTAGAAGGGCTCACTCGATGTCCACTTATGCACTGCCCCCAGAGAGCCGCCCTCCCCTGAATGGTAGCGGAAGCCTCCTGGACTCCTCCCACTTACCTTTCCTGGGCCTCACAGCCTCCCAGAACTCCCCCAAATCACTGCCAGAGTTAGTTCTCACTCCAAGCCACCCTTTGGGATAGTAGAACTGGCCCGAATTACAAGGGATGAAACTTCATCTTTGTCCCCCAGACTGGTTGGTGATTTCAAACTCAGATTTAGGGATAGGGGTTGGCCCTCCTGTGCCTGCACAGACCCTCACGGAGGAGGTTGGAAAGAGATCAGGCAAGCATTAGATGCCTATAAAGATCCCAAACTGAGCATGCTCATACTCAAACCCCCCCAGGTGGGAGGTCCACCTGCGCAGTCCAAACTAGGCTCAGGCCATCACCCCAGCCTCACCTTCCCGCAGGCTAGGATAAAGGCAAGGAGCACACCTGGGATGCTCTCTTACTATCCCCCCCCCCCCCAAGAAAAAAGCCTATTTTGAAGCCATATCTTGGAAGAGGTATGGCCAGAGTTGCTCCTTAGAAGCAAGGATGGCAAGCTTTGCCTCCCATACTTGGCACTGTTGTCGGGAGAGACCAGCCTTGGGGAATGCGCATCACACTTGGTGAAGTAGTGGCATCCAAAGAGGGGAAGACCTTCGATGATGAGATGTGTTAGTCCGGTGGGCTCAGAGATCGCATACGTGAGGGTGGCCAGGCCTGGGCGGAGCCTTGCTCTCTGGGCCAGGGAGTCCTCCAGAGTCAGACTTCACTCGGGGCATCAAATGATAGCTAGGTAACTGTATGCAATGTAAAAATCAAACTACTCTTTGCATGGGCACATAGCCGCACTTTCAGCAGCCTGACTTTGGAAATGACGATCCACTGAGTTTGCTCCTCGGCCTGTGGGCAGGGACGGCTCAGCCCCATCAGGTCCTGTTCTGAGAAGTCCTCTAAGAGAAGACTTGATCTTGCAGGTTTCTCTCTCGGCTTACGTGTTATCTAGGTTGATTGTGCCAATTAAGCCTCTCTAAGAACGTGGGCAGAGTTTGATCTGGTTGCACCTTGACTGGAGGGCGACCAAGAGAAAATACTACCTGAAGGCATCCCTTCTTTCTTCCTCCTGGTGATCAGACCAGTCTGCTGCTCCTCCTTTGCCTCATCTGTGTGCACCACCTGCAGGGCGAGCCGCCTGTGGGTCCTGTTGCTAGAGCCTGAAGCCCCCTCCCTGCTGCATGGAGCCCTGTGCGCTGCTAAGGTCTTGTGCTTAGCAACAGGGACTGTTGGTGCCCCACCTTGCTCTCTGCAGGAAAATTCTGCCTGTCTTGCCTGAGGGAAGATTCAGAGGTCTACTCCCTCAACCTTGGACAGGCAGCCCAATTGAAGGATCTTCAGTCTAATAACTGCTCCCCAAAGTGAGTTGAACTGAGCCCTCTGTCCTGCTGTGTGGACTACTTGACCATTATTTTCCTTCTCCCTGTATAAAGCTATCTATTTGTATATCTAACCATGTGCGCTGATTTCGTTTCTCTGGAGAACCTGCCAGGCGTGCAGCTCAGGAAGGGCCCAAGGAACTCAGCACTTCCTGTCCACACTGCACTAGAGGATCCAAGAAGTCGAGCAGGAGGACGGAGCAGAGAAGAAGAAGTCCGCTTCCTCCTGTGTCTGTGGACAGCCAAGTCCAGGTAGAAACCCCGGAGGAATCCACCAAACACTAGCAGAAGTCATAAGTGAATTGAGCAGTCTGCTCATCTATAGAATCAAGATGCCTTTGGATGTGTTTTAGTTTCAAAAGAGACCCCAAATCTCACCTATAATAAGGAGAGCGTGATTTAAATATCAGAGGACAAGACACAACCCTGTCACACAGACGAGGGAGACCATTAGCATGAGGTCTTAACGATGTCCAGGGATTCCAAGGCTAACAGCCTGTCGAACAGGACACAGAGCGGAAAGGACCCTGTTGGGAATTCTAATTGGGTCAAGACAGGAGTGTGATGTTACACAGAAGACCTTACAAGACTGTAAGACGGTCTGGGCACTACTACTAGGGCATGCCTTTTTTTTTTTTTTAGTCATCACTGCCCTCAGGTGGTGGGAGCAGGAGGCCCAGCCTTTGCTCCTGGGAGCCGGAATTGAACCTCCATCCCAGTGGGCTGCAGTCCTACGCACCCGGGCTCAGCCCTAGGGCATGAATCTTAATTTCCATCTAGGACACGCCCAGGCAGGCCCCTGAGGGAGACTACCCCTCCCTGGGCTGCCTCCTGCAGGGAGTCAAGGTAAAGCTCCCCAGGAGCACACTGCTGACCTCACAGCAGGCTCAAAGGAGGGACTCAGTATTTCAGCTGTTTATGTCTGTGTCAGCAGCAACTGACGGGAAAGGAGATTTCCCCAGCCGTTACATCTAGTCATGCAGAGGATGCCCAAAGCCGAGGCGCATCTAAGAGGTCATCATTCTGAACATGCTCTGTGGGAAAGAACTCCTGGAACATTCCCACCCTATCATGGAGTCAGGAGAAAGGGATCCGCACTGCAGTGTTTGTTTGGGACTTTGGAATTGGAGTGCATGGGGTAAGGGGAGGTTGGGAGAATAAGAGAGTGTATGGAGGTCACAACACAAAAGATGAGTGAACCTGGTATCCGGACCCACCTGTCTTCCCCTGGAGCTGGGGCCAGGGTCTGCCAGCCAAGACAAGGAAGATCAGCGTCCTGGGCAATCAGGTGGGACGCCTTGGACAGAATGGCCAGCTTTGATTTCTTTGATCCTGTTCTTCCTTTAAACTTTCGAATTATAAAACACCCAGGGGAAAAAGTTGTAAGACAGATGTCAGGGTAAGGAAAAACTATTGCTACAGAACCACAGATACTTCTTAAACAAAAACATCAAAATGTGAGTTCCTTTCCAACTTGCTTGCCCCCCTCCCTGTCCCAGTCTTGGGGAAAAGGGTTTTCTATTCCCCTAAGGGTTACAGTCTCAGACGCACAGGGGCAGTTCTACCCCATCCTGTACAGTGCATCACAGTGAGTCTGCCTCCACCCGGTGGCAGAGAGGACAGGCTGTCCCCAGAGAACTCTGCTTCTGCACTCACAGCATGCCCAAGCCAGAGGCTCCTTCTGAAGCCACAGTTTGGAGAAGCCTATCACGATTGTATTTTCGAAGGAGACCTGTGGAGTGAACAGACAGGAAGTAAGCCACAGCACCCCCAGGGCCCGCGGACCACGCAGACATGCTTACATGGGTTTGCTTGGAATGTACTCATGGGCATACCAACAGACCCTCGCCAGGGGTCATGCTTTAGACTTACCTAGAGGATAGGTTAACCCACAGACTGCCATCAGTCAATTCCAGCTCGGGACAGTGGTTAGGTTTGAATTGTCAACCTTGCAGTGGTGGTTATCAGTCCATCCCAGTCTCACAGAGCCACCAGGGCTCCCAACAAGTGAATAAACACCCCAAACCAGACACGCTTAATTCCAATTCTCAGAGACCCTGTGGGGCAGGGTAGACGCACCTGTGCGAATTCTGAGACTGTCACTTTTTACAGGAGGTGAGTGCCACCTCTTTCTCCCAAGGAGCAGCTGGGGGTTTTGAACTGCGGACCTTGCAGTTAGCAGCCCAACTTGTAATCCACTCTGCCGCCAGCACCCCGGGCCATAGGTAAATGGAGACACACAATCCGGTTTACACTAGCAAGGGGATAGTGTTTATTCATCCATACAGAGAAGTGCGGTTCTGGTCCATGTCTCTGCATAATGAACCCTGAAATCATGCTGAGTGGGTCAGCCTCACAGGAGGATGGGCATTGGGTAATCCCACAAAACCAGCACCTGTAGAGGCTTAAAGCGTGCGATCAGCAGTTGCCCGCAGTGCAGGTAAAAACCGACTGCTATCAAGTCGGTCTGACTCATTGTAACGCTCCACAGGGTTTCCACGGCTGCAAAGTCTTTACTGGAGCCAGCAGCCTCTTTCCCACAGAGAAACTGATGGGTTTGAACCACCAAACTAGTGTTTGCCAATCCAGTGCTTACCCATCAGCGCCGCCAGGGGCAGAGTGGACAGTGAGCACGGATTGCCTAGATCAGCGGTTCTCAACCTTCCTAATGCTGTGACCCTTTAATACAATTCCTCATGTTGTGGTGACTCCCAACCATACAACTGTTTTCCATGCTAGATTATAACTGTAATTTTGGTACTGTTATGAATTATAATGTAAATATCTGATATGGAAGATGTATTTTTGGTTAAAAATTGAATATAATTAAAGCATAGTATTCATAAAAATATTATGTAATTGTATATTGGGAAATATTTATTTCTAATTACAAAGAAATGAAATGAAATTTTATCTTGAAGCATGTTGTCACATGGGTAACAACAGTCTTCTCGCCGAGTACTTGTATGTGGGCAGATCTGCTTGTTGGCAGACCCGCCTGGAGATAGATAGAGGGGCAGTGTCTTGGTTCCTAAGATCATTGGAAAGATGTGTTGTCCAGTGGTCATAGGTGACCCCTGTGAAAGAATTCTAAGTGCCCCACCCCCCAACAGGGGTTGTGACCCACAAGTTGAGAACCAGTGGCCCAGACAATACTGAGTTTGTGTTCAGGGCCATGTTTCGGAAGCACAATGGAGCTCGTAGCACACGTTGAACAGGGCACTGACGTCGTATTTTTTGTGTCCACTTCACCATCATACTTTCTTCTAAGAAGGAGGTATGATAAATTAATTTTTTTTGGGGGGGGGCATCACTGCCCTCAGGTGGTGGGAGTAGGAGGCCCAGCCTTTGCTCCGTGGAGCTGGAATCGAACCTCTATCCCAGTGGGCCACAGTCCCGCGCACAACCACGACGCCACTGGGGCTCAGCCCTGATAAATTAAATTTTGAAGAGTTAAAAACAAGGCTCTAAGTATAAAATGAAAGCATATCAGATTGTACTGAATGTATTCATTACCAAGGGAACAAGTAATACGTTCAGGCTGCTCAGAGAAGACCATGAAGAGCAACCAGGGGACATAAGTAAGTGGATGCGCAGGTCATCGGAGCATAGAGTCACTGCAGAGCTGTGGACTGCTTTGTGGTCACTTCCCCTGGTGTCTAGTAGGTTGTACCTCGTGGCTGCCCTTTAAGACAGTAGAATTGTCCCATAAGATTTCCAATGATGTGATCTCTTCAGCTTTAGGTTGTCAAGGGTTTTATCTTGCTTACAACCACAAGCAACACTCATGAAAGCAGCAATGAAAATATCAAACGAGATGTTGCACTGGAAAAAATAAAATTGAAATGGACGTGGAGGCTTTAGAGACAGATTCATCTCACACAAACAAAAAGATCAAACGATGTCTTGCATCGGGTGAGTCTGTACAAAATCTCTCTGGAGTGTTGAAGACCAAGGACATCACTTTGAGGGCCGTGGTGCACCTGACCCAAGACGGGGCATTTTCTTTTTAATAGTTGTATTGACATACCTTGCACAAGCCACTCTATCCAGTCACATACAATTCCGTTGTTCAGTCCCATCGAGTGGAGTTATATAATCATCAATGCCATCAGCTCCCCACCTCACTCCCCCTCCACTCTCCTCCCCCCTATTCTCAGGTAACCATTAATCCCCTGTTTCTGCAGGGTTCTCTTTCTTGACTTTCATGTGCCGAACAATCTTAAATGTACAAATGAACACATGCAAGTCTAACGTGATTGTGGTAGTTACATCATCTGGTGTCAATTTGGGACTTGAGAGGATTAGGAGTGAAGGGAGGGAGTCCAGTCTGTCAATTGGATCATAGCCAATGAGGCCTCTGTGTAGGCATTGGCATTGGTCTTCTGAGAATTCTGGGAACTCCGGTATTTTCCTTCTTGAGGAGAGAGACATGCTTTCTCTTGGCTGACTCCCTGAGAGTCCTATACTGACAAGACACATGGCACCCACTGATAGACTCTGTGCCCTGGGAACTGGAGGAGCCACGTAGTGACCCCTTGGCTATGCCAAGATGCTCCTCCCCCCCCCCCCACTGGATTTACAAGACTGCACCCACTGGCCTGTGATCTTCCTGTATTCAGCATCATTGCATGTGTTTCGTGAGTCTGAAGAGGACTTTCTAGATTGGTATTGGACATAGGCTAGTATCAGACTTAAGGACTTGATCTGGATGGACTGGGCTGGGATGCTTTCTCTGTGTTCAATTGCTCTTGTATATAAAGCCCTTTCTTATACACATATGTCTATGAATTTGTTTCTCTAGTCTACCCGGGCTGACACAATGATTAATAAGGTAGAACAAATAACAGTTTTAGTAATAAGGGGAGAAAATATTAAAGCATTAACAGACAATTATGTAGTACATCTATGCCATACTGCACCCTGGATTTATCCTCCTTTCCATGTGGCCCTTCTGAGAGTGACTGTCCAATTACCTTACTGGTGAGTTTGGGTCTCTGTCGCATCCATGCCTCTTCACATCGAGTTGGTTGCGTGTTTTTGAACTTCTCATACCTTTTCCTGTCAACATCACATAGTCACACAGGCTGGTGTGCCTCGTCCATGTCGGGTTTTTTGCTTACCTGCTAGAAGGCCAATTATTAATTACAAGCCTTTAAGACCCCAGGGGCTCTATCTTTTGATAGCCAGGCACCATCAGCTTTCTCTACCACATTTGCTTGTGTGCCCGTTTTTTCTTAAGTGACCCTGTCAGGAAGGTATCATACAAGGTCACATTGTTAGAACAAACTGTTCTTGTATTGAGGCAGGATTTAAGTAGAAGCCCAAAGTCCATTTGCTTTCTTGTTACATATTTTCCTCTCTGATACAATTCAATTGTTCAAATACTTCAAGAAAAGCTACCCACTCCTCACCATCAATTTTAGAACACTTACTCTCCTCATACCTGTCATTATTCCAAGCCAAGGTTTTTCAGTGGCCTCATATACATGTGAGTATTAGACAATGAATGTGTCAGTCACCTAATCTGTCAATTTGAGGATTAAGAGTATAGGGGTGGAGTCTAGCCTGTCAAGCTGGACAGAGACAGTGAGACCTCTGTGTGGGCATAGCCTTCCGAGAATGCTGGGAAATGTGGTACTTCTTCTCGGAGGTGGGAGACACTCTCTCGGTTCTCTTGAAGGACAATGTGCCACAAGGACAACTGAGACGTTAAAAAGTAAAAAAAAAAAAATTATTAAAAAAGAATTTACCGGCTGAGCCCCGGTGACGTCATGGTTGTGCGCGGGACTGCGGCCTACTGGGATGGAGGTTCAATTCTGGCTCCCAGGAGCAAAGTCTGGGCCTCCTACTCCCACCACCTGAGGGCAGTGATGCCTAAAAAAAAAAAAAAGAATTTACCTGCACAGGGTCGGCTGTGCCGAATAGGAGTTAAAACAGACCGACCCCCTGTGCTTACAAGACTTGATGATATAGGGGTGAGCGATGCAGCGGTGTGAACAAGCTTGGAACAGAAGCAAGCTTGCGCTTAGGCAGATAAGCGTTGACCTTGACCAAACGTCCTGGCGCACTGTGGGAACAGGGTAGTCTGAGTACATTTAGGGTGGACTGCCCCAGTGCCTGGAACAGATGACCGAGTTTTGCTAGCTTACTCAGTTTCTGGAGCAGTTTGTTATTTTAAACGTAGAGCAGGTCACAAGGGTTGCTAGTGTGCTGTGCCGGGTGTTGCAAATGGCTTTTTCAGGAGCCACGAACTGTCGCACACGTCCTTGGAGACTTCCTACTGACAACGCTCCCTGGGCGACACGGCAGCTGACGAGACATGGGGCGGCATGCTGACAGACCCCGAGCCCCGGAAACTGGGGGAGCCACGGGCGGCCCCTGCCAGCACTGAGCTGTTTCTACCCCCACCGGGTACACAAGACTCTGTACCCACTGGCCTGTGGTTGCCCTGCTGTCATTGCATGTGCTTTGTGAGTCTGAAGAGGGCTTAAAGATTGGTATCGGACATATGGGCTAATATCAGACTTATGACCTTGGACTGGACTAGGCTGGGATTTTTTCTCAATATTCAATTGCTCTTGTATATAAACCTCTTTCTTTTTTTTGGGGGGGGGGGCATCACTGCCCTCTTTTGGTGGGAGTGAGAGGCCCAGCTTTTGCTCCAGTGGAGCCACTGCTGGAACTGAACCTCCATCCCAGTGAGCTGCAGTCCCGCACACAACCACTGCGCCACCGGGGCTCAGCCCTGACCCTCTTTCTTCTACACATATGTATGCTTTTGAATGGGTTTCCCTAACCTACCCTAACACATTGAATGAGGAGGGCTAAAGAAGATTACATACTTTTTCCCCCAATGATTTTATTGAGGGCTCTTACAGCTCTTATAACATTCAATACATCATTTGTTTCAAGAATATTTATACACGTTGCCATATTCATTCTCAAATATTTTCTACTTGAGCCTTTGGTATAAGCTCCTTTTCATCCCCCCTTTTTTTAATGAATCATTTTTGGGGGACTAGAATATATACATTTAAACTGTGGTATTGCAAAGAAGATTTACTAGACCATGGCTACCAAATGAACACACAACTGTGTCTGGGATGAAGTCCTATGGCCAGAATAACCCTTAGAATAAAGTGACCAGATTTTAACATTGGTAAAGTGGGACACCATTGACCAGTAGGAGGGTGGTGGTACAGGGGGTATATTCCCTTCCCGTTCTCCCATCCCACCCACCGTTCCCTAGCTTGTACCTTCTTTCCAAAAATCGGGACTTTTTAAAAGCGCCGTGGGATGCGGGAAAATTTGTTTTAAATTGGGACTGTCCCACCAAAAGTGGGACATCTGGTCACTTTACAAGTGACCAGATTTTAAGCGGAACACCATTGACTGGGGTGGGGGTGGAGTTCTTGATTAAAAATTGGGTCTATATGGAGCAATAAAAGTTTTCATAGAACGCAAAAATCATATTGTAATATATTATTTTAATTTTAAAATGGCACATTTTAATTTTAAAATGTTGTTAAATTCTTAAAAAGCGGGACGCCTGGTCACTTCCTCCAAGGCCAGTGTCCTTCTGGAAGCACGAAGTCTATTCACTGTTTTCATCAACATAGCACTTCAAAGGGTACCTCAAAGGCGTTCTGCTTTCTCTAGAGGAAAGGCCTGACCCGCAAAGAACCAAGCCTCGAGTGCAATACTGAAGGGCTACCGGGGCAACTGATGAAGGATGCCTGGAGGTCCACGCGGAGGTGGAAGTAGTGACAGCCACTGCACCAACAACTGGCTGACATTGCACCTTGTCAGGAGTTTATGTGACTTGATGGTATCGAAGGAAGAAGTCCAAGCTTCTTGAAGCACTGGCAAAGGGCCAGGCTCCCAGAATCGACCAAACCAAACTCACTGCCATGGAGTCAATGCCGGCCCATTGCGCCCTCGGGACAGCGTGGAACTGTCCCTGTGCGTTTCAGGGACTGTCGTTCTTTACACGTTGAAAGACCCCTCTTTCTACTGAGGAGCCACCAGTGGTTTCGAACTGTAGACCTTGCAGTGAGCGGCCCGACACATAATCCTTACGCCACCAAGGCACCCTAGAAATTAAATGATGTCTGGCACATGCGTTGCGTTTTGGAGGTCTGTTCCTTCCTTAGGAGCCTTGGTTGTCAGAAGTGGCCAGTTTCTGATACACACATCAAGGGTTCATTAGGCAGTTGTACAGTGATAGTTATTATTTATTATAATAAATATTAGAGCACATGAGAAAGGAACAATAAGAGTTAGACCATATCACATGAGGATGACATGCTCACCTCCGTCCTGCTTGGTGGTCCACAGGAGAGAGAGTGAACTTTAATTTCCCCCCTTTAAATGAGGGCTTTCTTAAGGGAAGCGGTCTTAGGGGTACCTTGGTGACTATGTGAACAGCGAAGTGATAAGACCAGAACCGGGACCCCTAAGGGTAGATAAACCGGTCTGTCAGGTTAGAAGCCACAGACAATGGCTCTTGAATCCCGCCCCCCACAGGCTTCCTGGGAAGCGAGCCATCATCCTAACAGCAGGGGAGTTTGCTCTGTTGTGAGACAACACAAAGGCCTCAGAAAACTGGGAACCACAGGGAGAACTGCTGACCTAACTTCCACATCAAATGCTGGTCAACAGTTTGCTTACTATCTAGGAGTATGTAATTGTGGAAAAGTTCTGTCTTCATGCCCCGCTTGGTGGGTGACAGGTTGGGCTAGGGTCAAGAAGGTCAGCAGTTTGAAACCACCTGCTTCTCCTTGGGAGAAAAATGAGGCTTTCTACTCCCCTGGAGAGCACAGTCTCCGACACCCCCCACCCCCCACCCCTAGGCAGCTCTGCTTTGTCCTATGGGGCTGCTGGGAGTCCCTATCCTCTCCCTGGCAGTGATAAGCCTTCCCTCCAGGCACTGATCCTACTGAGGCCCTGGGCATGGTTCTCCAGATCAGACGCCTGACTGCACAAGGTAGGATCGAGTAACTAACTGCCCATTTGAACGCAGTCTTACAGAGCAGGAGCAGGAGTTCCTGAGAATCGTGGGAAGTGGACTCGTTACAGGTGGACGGGAGTGGGCATTCCATTGGCAGAGGGAGACCAGGGTGGCTCTGAAGGCAGACACAGCAGTCTGTATCAAATCCTCCAGGCAGTGAGTTGGGCGGCAGGGGGCCGGGAGGTGCTCATTGCTGGTTGCAGACATGGGCCCTGCTCTGGGAAGACTTGCAGCATTATACTGTGAATGCATCCTCACCCCTGACAGCATTCCCACTGTAAACACTGCAGCCATCACCCCACCACCACCACTGCCCTGGGGGTGGGGGCTTCTCTGCAAATGTAGCCAAAGGGGGTGTGGAGTCACAGACACTCAGCAGGGATGCCTGGGCACTCAGCTATAGCACCCCCCACCTCTGTCCAAGGTCACCAGTCCACAAGGACATCCTGTCCTGGGCACCGCTGCCAATGGAAGAATGAGCCCAACTCCTCCACAATTCGGCCTGCCCAGGGTTCCTGCCTGCCCCCGCTCCCTGTGCTACTGCTTCATCCTGGGTGCTGCTCCAGGATCTCCGACTCTCTGAGCACTTTCCCTGTTTCAGGCTCTAGACTTTGTGCTTTCTCCACAGGGTCTGCCACCCCTCTTCAGGACCAGTGGTGCAGTGAACCATGCCTTTCGGCCCTCCCACCTGCCAGCAGCATTTGAGGTGTGTGGTGAACCCCCCCTCCATGCCGCCGGCTGTGACCCCCTGGATTTGAGAGCGAGTTGCATGGTACATCTGTGAGACAGGGTTGGGGGCGGAGCCATCTCCTGAGTCACCTTCCTTACTAGGTAGAGGTGTGACACATATCACCCAGCTCACCACCTTATGGAAAGCACAGAAGGTGAAGTGGAAACAGGGGTTGGCCAGGGTGTCCCTGTTCTAAAAGCCCCCTAAACTTGAGATAAAGAGAAGCGGCAGAAAGAAATGACAACAGTGGAACTGAGAGGCCATCACGGGCCAGTTCAGAAGACTGTCTGACCATCACCAGTGTCTGAAACACCAGCAGGACCACCAGAACCACCAGACTAAGACCAGGACAAAAGGTCTAGAGATGTACTTCAGAAACTGCCCTGACCTTCTCTGGGTCACACACCGCACAGTGTGGTCTGACGGGCTGAATGAGCAGCACAGGTTTAGAGGTACTCGAGTCCACAGGGCCACCCAGGGACCCCAGCGGAGCAACCCTGTGAAGGCGTCCACTGGGCTTGTATGAGTCAGAGCCAGCTGGGTGGCAGTTAGCAAGACCACGCTGTCCCTAGAGGGCACCAGGCAGTGTCTGGACACAGCTGTGGTCTCCGGTGGGCATGCATTCACTGGGGACCCATCAGCGTGCTGGCCGGCATCCTCCAGGACACAGCACTCAGAGGACCCCGCTCAAGCTGGGAAACGCAGCAGCAGCTGCTCCTCAAACACCCATAGAGCGTCCTTTGGGAAACCAAGCATTTGTGCATCCATGTGCCTAAGATCCCACCCACAGGGTCCTCCCCTAACCAGCACCTATGATTCAGCTCTTCTGACACACGGGGTAGGGGATGTCTGGCTGGGACCCTGCTGCCCACCGACCCCAGCTCTTTTTGCTGATGTCCCATGGCGGAGGTGGTTTTTAGCCGGACGTCCTTCCAGCCTGGTGGGCTGGTGGCTCAAGGCGGGCCCTCTTGGCCAGCGGAGCCCAGACAGGGGCTTACCTAAAGCACACACAGGTGTGTGCGCAGGTGAAGTCTACCCATCCCACTTGGTGCCGACTCAGAAACCGTATAGACAGGGTAGAACTGCCCCTGGCGGTTCTGAGACTATGCCTCTTCACCCACTGAAAAGCCCCCATCTTCTCCGACCAGGCAGCGTAACCTCAATGCCCGCCAGGGCTCCTACTCCTAACCTGCTGTCTGGGGGCGAGGACCAGAACCTGTGTGGCTGTCATGTGCTTATGCTAATTTTATGATTGAGATGTAGGGGTGGAGCCTAGCCTGTTAATCTGGAGATAGCCATTGAGCAGCCAATGAGGCCTCTATGTGGACATGACTTTCTCCTGAGACTTCTGGGAAATCTCTCACTATTTCCCTCATGAAGATGAGAAGCTATCTTCCCCAGTTGTTGGCAGCGTCTGAGGAGCCAGAGGAGAAGCCACACGGCTTGGCCCTGATGGAGCCAGACCTCTGAAGCTGGAGAGGCCACATGGAGACCCCTGCCAATGATGAGTTGCTTCTGCCACCACTGGATGCTGTTGATGAACCCTGAGTCCTGGAAGTGAGGAGCCCTGGGGAGATCCCTGCCAGCGCCGGGATTCTGCACCCACTGACCTATGACTTCGTGAGACGGAAGGTGACATTATAGACTGGTATCGGGCACGTGTGCTAATATTGGACTTATGACTTTGAGCTGGACTGGGTTGGGGTGCTTTCTCAGTGTTCCATTCTTTTGTATATAAACCCTTTCCTTATATCCATATGCATGTCTATGAAATTTGTTCCTCTAGTCTACCCGTACTGACACAGCCTGCATGTCCCCAGACCCCACATCCAGCCTGACTGGCGGCCCCCGCGGGTGTCAGAGCGGCGGCTGCTCCGCGCCGTGCAGGTGGCAGGCTTAGGGAGTAGCCCGCCGGACAGACTGGCCACTGGGGCGAGGTTGTTCAGGCTACGGCGCCACCTGGGGATCGTAGCGGTCACTGCACCTGAGCGCCTCCACCGGCTAGCCAGGCTTCTCCTGGGGCAGGCTTAACTGGGGGGCTTATCCCGGTGGACTTATCTGGCAAATAGCCTGGGAGGTGTACCGAGGAGGTTTACCAGGTTGTGGACCTCTCTGCTGGGCACCACCTTTCAAACTTTGAAAGGAAACTGCTCCGACTGGAAGAAGCGTCTCCAACACACATTTCCCTGCCCACCCCTCGGTGGATTCTTCACCCCTTCCCTCCCTGCCCGCCTGACCACCCATCCCACCCAGGCACCCCAGAGCCTCTGCTCCATGGCCCTCATCTTTCCTGGGAGGTCTGTTTGCTTCCTGGCGCGGGACCCCTCCACTCACCCCTCCCAACACAGCTCACCTATCAGAGGCCTGGGTACAGGCCCCACCCCTGATCGCTGCCTCTGGTTGCAGCCTCTTCCTGGAGTCCTGGGAGGCTTCAGCCTCTGGGCGTTTTCTCACCCTTTTCTTTCAAGTTTTCTTTCAGGTTGCCAACTTTTCTTTCAAGCAGTCCAGAGCTCCCATGGGACCCACCTCCCCAGCTCCACTTGGCTCCCAGGGCACATTCCCGGCTACTGCTCTAGTGTCCTGAAACCCTGGGCTTCCCTTCTGGTCGCTTTCCCTGACTTACCTGCAGCTGGGGCGGAGGCAGAAACAAACCCCTCTCCAACCAGGAGCCTGGTAAGTTGGTGTGGAGGCTGTGGCAGGCTTATTCCTCGATGACATTGTGTTGGCAAAGGTGACCTGTGGCCTGGGTCTGGGTCCCAAAATAACTGGATATACAGGCGTGGTGACCCTGCAGACTCAACAGCTGACCCTCTGGAAGGAAAATTCTGCACATCCCAGAAGCTTGATGGCTCCTGGGTTACATACACATCATGCTGCTAAATGCAAGGTCAGCCACGGACTCTCCCAGCTGCTCCGTGGGAGAAAGCAGGGGCTCTCTGTTCCCATAAAGATCTCCAGTCGTGGGAACCCACCCTGTCCTCTGGTCACTGTGAGTAAGAAGGACTTGCTGGAGTGAGTTCGGCTTGTTGGTTTTGAGGGGTGCAAGCACAACACTCCGCCCAGAAGTGAGGTGCACATTTCTGCCACACAGCAGCACCCCATCTCACCCCCACTCTCTGTGCGGACAGGGTTTCCGTGGGTCAGAATGACTCAGTGGCAGTGGTCTCCCAGCATGGTTTCTAGCACTTCCTGCCCCTGAGTATTTCTGGAAAGCCGGGAGGTCTGGGACCGGGGGAGCTTAACTCAGTGTGGTCTCGCCCTCAAGGGTGGTCTGCCCACGGCTGTCCACCTGGGCAGGTAAGAAGGCTCTTGTGACCCGTGTCAGCAAGAGCGCTGCTGTGTATCAGGCTCCAGGGAGAGGAGACACCCCGGCACCCCCCTTCCCTCCCCCCCCCCGGGTGGGGACCCTTCCTGAGCTTTCTGGATGATGAGCTCAGGCTGAGGTTGTGACAGGCAGGATTAAGGTGCCCACCTGGCCAATAGACATTTGTGGAGTTCATAAGGTTGCAATTTAATTGACGAGCAAAGACAGAAATGACTCAGCGAGTCTCACCTTTCTGACTCTTGCTTTCTGATGATCAGACCAGTGTGAGACCACCTTAGCTAGTTCTCCGCCCCCACCTGTGAGTTGAAGGACTGCCAGTGTATTAATTGTCTCACGGAAGTGAGTTGAACTGAGCCATTTGTAAGCTCTGTGGACTAATTAGCTGTCTATTTCTTATGTGATATATATTCATAAGTGTCCTGGTGTTGTTTCTCTAGCAAACCCTGTCTAACACAGACGCTAGAGGGATTGGGTCTGGGAGCTGCTGGGAAATGACTCCTGTGCTAATCTGACCATATTTTCTAAGTTTTCAGGGGTTTTGTTCCCAAATGTTTGCTCCGCTCTGGACCTTATGGGAGAGCCATGGCTTCCTTTTGGTGAGAGGGGCCGCGGGTGAGGGCTGCCCTGGTCTCAAAAGGGACACCTTGTTCTCACAGGGAAATGCTGGGGCAGAGTGGACTGTAGAGTAAGGGCTGACAGGCTGACATGCACACGCCTGTGCCCCTATACTGGTGCACTTGCACATGCACCCCTTCACTTGCACACCTGCACACTGTGCACCCACACCTGGACACTATCACCTGCATTCTTGCACCTATGCACCCATACCTGAGCCCCCTCTCTTCTGTTCTCTCACCTGCACCTGCACTTGTGAGTCTTTGCACCTTCAACCAAGTGCTTTCACCAACACCCTCACCCACACATCTTCACCTGTTTATTCTTACCCAGGTACCCTGGCCCTGGGCCCCACCTGGATCCCCTCACCTTGTGCACACAAGTTGTAGGAACAAAACTTCCTATAGCCGGTCAGAAAGTCTTAGGGCGATCACTGTTCTCTGAAGGCTGGATGCTCCTGACACCTTCTCCCCAAAATCCATGTCTCGGCCAACAGCAAGCCCTCCCCTCCACAGGGAGTGTGAGTGCCAGGCCTCATGGCCTTGGGAAGGGTCAGGTGCAGCTGGCCTCCTGAAATCTAAGGCTTTCCTATGACCTGACTCCAGCCAGTACTGCATCTGGAAGGGTGCTGGGCAGTGACGTACCTGCCTGCTATCCAACCACGCATGACCATAATGATCACCAAGACAAGAAGGGCATTGGTACCAGCTGCCCCTGGGTAAAAAGGGCTGGCAGTGCCTCTACGAAGATTACAGCCAGGAAAGCCCTGTGGGCTGGTCCTACCCTGTGGTGCCCGAGGTGGTCACCAGCCTGGCTCCACAGCCTTGGTGTTGGCATTCTTCACACTGGGCGCGGGTGGGGGCTTCAGAAAGGTAGTAGGAAATGGATGAGCTAGATAATGGACTTTTGCAGCTGCCTTGACCATCCAGGATGCTATTGTTTGTGATACTATTGCTTACCATTGCTTTACCAAATAAATGTGTTATAATTGAGTAAATATGTCACCTAATTTACCACTTGTCCCTGTTCTGCAGCCTCTTCACTGCCAAGTGACCCCATGTGTTAACGTGACCATGGATTTCTATGCCCACTTTACCCTGCCTGTTTGCTTCCTGGCAAGCACTTTTTTGCTGACTTCTGGCCCTGCCTGCTCCAAGGTGGAAAGGAGAGCATCCTCAGGCCTTTGGGACCCCTCCCTGTCCAGGCTTCCCCCAGGCAAGTCCTCTTGAGGCTCCAGCCCACACCCACCAAGGGAGCAGACAGTCCACTCACAGGTGGGGAGCACCCACCCGGGACCTGAAATACAGCAGATTTGTTGTTGTTTCACCTTCAGTAATCCCCTTCTCGGCCTGTGACACCCACACAACACAGGGGAGCATTGTGCTGGGACCCCTCACCCCGCAGGTGCAGCAGTCACTCAGCTTCTTCACCTTGGGGAACTGCAGTAAGAGAGTCGCTGGCATACCCATGGGTGGACCCTCCTACAGGACACTCACGGCCTCCCAGCACTGGTGAATGGACGCCCAGGTCCTCTAGGATGCTGGCTGGGGGAAAACAGAAGGAAGAGACCCTGGGATTGTCCACAGGTGTTTAGAAGGCCCTGTGACAGCAATGTCCCCAGGCTGAGCCCAGGACCCACTAAGACACAAACCAAAGCACATGAACTTTCATATGCAAACCTGTGAGAGCTGGAACTGCTACCAGGTAAAGCCTTTCCAAGTTGGAAAATGGAGAAATTTCCCACAAGTTGGAAAATGGAGAAATTTCCCACTAGAGCGAACACCAGAAAAGCGATCAGACTGTGCACCATCGAAAGACCAGGAGTGATCTTTGCAACTGCCAGATCACCTCGTTACATCACTTTCAATCACATCTTCACACAACTCCCAGTTCACATCATTATGTAACTGCCAAATGCACCATTGCATGCCTGCCAAATCCTATCATTACACAACTGCCCGAACCCACTCTTCTAAAACTGCCAAACAGCATCACTAACTTCTAAATCACAACATCACATTACTGTCAAATCCCATAATTATGTAACTGCCAAATGGCTCCCTTAGATAACTGCCAAATGATATCATCACATCACTGCCAAATCACATCAGTATGTAACTGCCCACTGCCACCATTACACAACTGCCAGACCCTCTCACCACAGCACTGTCACATCCCTTCATTCTATAACAGCTAAATCCCATCATCACACAACTGCCAAACCCCATCACTATTAAATTGCCAGATCCCATCATCACCCAACTACCAAATTGTAGTGTTTTATAACTTCCAACTCACACCATGGCACAACTGCCAAGTCACACCATCACACAACTGTCAAATGACATCATTGCACAACGCAACTGCCAGATCACATCTTTGCTTAACTAACAAATTGCATCATTACATGACTGACAATCCTACCTCATAACTGCCAAATCACTTCATTGCATGACTGCCAAATCACATCCACACATAGCTGCCAAGTCACACTGCATAAAGGACTACAGATTCATGACCCGGCCCAATGACATCTAATAGACATCTTTACTCCCACCTCCCTCCCCTGTTCATTGCTGTCTGAATATGGACCACTGTAAATGTGAGCTGTCTGGTAATAAGGAGGCAGTCTCTAGGAGAGGAGTATTAGTTTTTTGTTTGTTTGTTTTGTTTTTTTAGGGAGAGGGGGGCATCACTGCCTTCTGGTAGTGGGAGTGGGAGGTCCAGCCTTGCTCCAGGAGAGCTGCTGCTGGATTTGAACCTCCAACATAGTGGGTTGCAGTACCATGCTCAACTGGGGCTCAGCCCCAGGAGTTTTAGTTTTTTTGTTTGTTTGTTTGTTTGTTTTAGGCATCACTGCCCTCAGGTGGTGGGAGTAGGAGACCCAGCCTTTGCTCCTGGGAGCCGGAATTGAACCTCCATCCCAGTGGGCCGCAGTCCCGCGCACAACCACTATGCCACCGGGGTTCAGCCCGAGTTTTAGTTTTATATCTAAGCTTCTGCTTCTAGAGAAAGATGAACAGGGCTTTGGCCGTGGAATTCCACACAGGCAGCTGATGGCTCTGTGTACAGTCTTTTAGACAATGTCATTCACAGCCAACATAAACAGCTTCTCCATGGGACCTTAGCGACCTCTCACCTTGAAGCGTTTTTCAGGATGGTCCCTCTGCAGGATCTTAGTTAAGCACAGGTAAAGCTTTCTCTTCATCAGATGATGAAATAAATGACCACAGAGCTAGTTGCCCCCCAGGTCCCGGAGGTCAGTGTACCAGGCCTCGCTGGGCAAGGGGTGAGCAGGCTGGTCCTGCTGGAGGACCCCCGACTGCACTCTTGGGGCTCTGGCTCCTCCCTCATGCCCCCGGCCGCGCTGGGGTAGCTGACTCCTTCGGACTGAAAATGGAGGTATTCTCTCCACTCACAAGGCTGACCCCAGGCACTGGCCTATCACAGGCTCCACCCTGCATCAAGTAGGCAGGTCCCCTGGGCCACAGGGTTCCCGTTGTCATAGGGGCTGGGGTCAGAACAGGCATGATTTAGGAGTCTTTGTCCTGCTGACCAAAGGTGCAGGGAAAGATGCACCTCGTGTTGTGCATGTTTGTCTTTCTGGAGGTTTACCAGCCCTGCTGTGGTTTTTGAAAGGAGCCTTCATTGTGCTGTGGGTTCGGCATTGGGCGGCTCACCACAAGGTCCATGGTTCAAATCCACCAGTTACTCCGCAGGAGAAAGATGAGGCTTTCTGTTCCCATAAAGATTTCCAGTATAGGAAACCCAGGTGACCCGAATGACAGCGGGTTTTGAGTTTTGGAGTGGTTTCGGTAAGCGTGTTAGCCTTGGTGGTCTAGAGAAGTAAATCCAAAGACATTCATATGTGTGTAAGAGAGAGTTTTATAGCGAGAGTAACTGCATATTAAGAAAACATCCCGGCCCAGCCCATGTCCAGTCCATAGGTCTGATTTGAACCCATGTGTCCGACACCAGTCTCGAAATTTCTCTTCAGACTCATGCAGCACATGCAATGATTCCAAATGCAGAGTGATCACAGGCCGGCAGGTGGAAAGTCTTGTGGGTCCAATGGCAGTGGGAGCATCTCCAGGGCTCTGGATGCCATCAGCGTACCTCCATGTGGCTTGTCCATGGGAAGGTAAAGCAGACAGAATGTGTCCCGCCTCCAGCAAGGAAGACAGGAGTTCCCAGAATCCTCAGGAGAAGGCCACACCCACCCAGATTGATAGACTAGCCTCCACCCCTTCACTCAAGTTGGCAGGAAAATATATAACCACCACTGCTGGGAACTTTGGTGCCCTGCTTTAAAGATGGACGGTTTTGCTATGAGTCAGAATCAACTGGATGGTTAATTGTCAGGCTAGGTTCTCCAGTGAAACAGAACCAATGATGCTTGTCTGTGCACGTCTACAGCAAGAGACTGAGGCCAAGAGGTGGCTCACCATGTGTCAAAGTGGACAAGTCCTGTCTGGGGTGAGTCTGTACGTCAGATGCCAGCTGGAGGCATCTCCTGACCCCTGCAGCTGCAGGGACTGCAGACGGGCGTGCGGAAACAGAGGAGGAAGAGTGCGGGCCAGTGGATGCACAGCCAAATGAATCTGAGGTCAGCAGATGAATCCGAGGTCGGCAGTCTGCGGATGGCTCCTGGACAGACAACATAGCCAAACATTGACCAAACCAGATGCAGCATCTGATCCAGCAGTGGAGGGGAGCTAGCCTCTGCAAGCTGTCCATGTCCAGCCCGAATGAAACCTCCCCCCATCGTATCAAGGCCGTGACCAGAATTAAGGAGGTGGCACTCTGCCCTCCCACCACAGCTTGGCTGCTCACAGAAAACCCCATCATGGGGTAGGAGGGCCATACTATGGGAGACCACATTATGGGGCAATCCTGGGCCCAGCCACGCCGACATGAAACTCAACACTCACAGCCAGGATTCTAACAATAGCAGGGAAACCTCAAACGCCAACACATCAACCTGGTATACCCACCAACTGCATATCAACGGTCTGGACCAAACCTTTTGCCAATGCTAAGCATAACCTTTTTTTGGTGGTGGTAGTGGGGGGTGACGGGGGGAGAATCCATCCATCTTTCATAACCAAGGAAAGTACAGTTTGCATCATTCATTCGCCCCGTCCCACTGTTTTACCTGCGTTGTGCCCTGCATTGCTTTGCCTGGTGGTATATTTTGTTTGCGTTGTGCCATCTTTTACCTGCACTGTATCACAGTTTTGCCGTGTGCTAGATTTTTATTTGTATTGCACCGTGGTCTCGTGTTCGCCTACCATTCCTTCACTCTCACCGTGCGCCATTGTTGCTGGCTTTGTCCTCGACCTGTGTCTGTGCGGGGCCATGCGCTGGCACCGTCGGGTTCTGGCATTGAACATCCTTCTGTTTGCACGGGGCAGGGTACTCAGTTTTTATTTGCACTGTGACATCATCTCATGTGCACTTCTTTACCAGCTTGCAAGGTTGGACGGCCACCATGCACCCATTCATTAGGTTTTTAATGTTCTCTCTTCTGAGCACTTGCTCGGGGTCCTGGACCATTTTTCCGAGGAGTGAGGGAGGGTGTGTGCCTTTTTCTGGATGATCTGGAAGGGCCTTTGGCAGGTGGGAACATTGCTACCTTTGGAAGGGGTGTGGGCCACATTGTTTTGTCACTGAGCATGAACTGGCAGTTCTGCAGGCCATGGGCCTCCGTGCCCCCGTCCTCTGGAGACGTGCTCATGGGTGTGCTCTGGTCTGCCGTGACACAGGTTTGGGAGAGGAAGAGGACAGAGTGGGGTGTCTCCGGGCCCCCACCTATGACGATCACGTTGACAACGATGACAACCCTCGCCTCTCGGCAGCACAAAGCCCATTGCAAGGAGCCATAAGCCATGCATCCTACTTAAGAATTCATTGACATTCCAGCACCCCCACCCCCAATCCCCAGTGAAAGAAAGAGCCTTGTAGTGTGCAGAGACTAATTCTTGCCCCGTCCTTCCAGGGCTGGCCTCTTGTCTGCCTCTCTGTCCAGGCCGGCACTTTCCTTCCAGAGCCTGCAGACTTGACACCTTGACACCATACCCGGGAAAAACAGTCCCAGTCCTTTAAGGAGTTCGCTGGCTCAACAGGCCACCCTGGACTTCCTCCCCACCCAGCAGTTCACCCAGGGGTGAGGGGGCACAGGACAGAGCTCAGCCTAAGTGACAGTGTCTCCCCTCCCTGGGAACAACTCCCCTTGAAATGGAAAGTACGACCTTTCACCTCTTCTCGTGTCATTTCCGGACATCCTGCTGGAAACACCCTAGTCCAAATAGTCACCCAAACCCATGCCATGTGAGGGCTTGTTTGCCAGTAAAGACGCCGCTTCAAATGTCCGGAGCGACCGAGTCTGCGAGGTGACACAGAGGGCGCTGTCACCTGTCACAGAGTGCACGCACCCCTGCCTGGCCTAGGAGGGTGACGCGAGCCTGTCCTCCCATCATAGCCAGTGGGGTCAAGGGTGAAGCTGAACCCACCTTCCAGCAGGACCCAGACATGGGGGCACAGGACTGGCCCCGCCATTCCCCGTCACCCGGATCACCTCACACCCTCAGGGCTGTGTCTAGTGCTGCTCAGGGTCTCTGTGTGTCTAACGCACACAGAGTCCCAAGTCCCCTGCCCAGGAGTCACCGGGAGTATAAATCAAGCAACGCCAGGGTAAGTCAAAAAGTACTGCCACTGGGTTTCGATTCATACCCACAGGGTCTATCAGATGCAAAGCTCAAATGCACACACCCCTGGCATCTGGGCATGGCTGCAGGCAAGCTTTGGGAAGGGAACCTTGGAAACAAGACCAGTCCTATGCAAGCAGCGGCTCCCATGGGTGTCTGCAGGGTCAGATCGCTTTAGGATCAGGAGGGGACTGGAGACCACTTTCTGAGATGAGAGAGCACCTACTGAGAGATGTTCTCCAAGGACACAGGGTCACCACGGGACTTACATGGGAGATGCTTTCAGTTGATGAGAAGCCCAGCAAAGTGGGGCTGGGAAGCTGCTGTCCTTCCTGCCTTGACAACACCCGCCTCTGCCCTATTCTCTCTTTGGACAGTTCTATTGGGACTGAATCCACGGATCACACAGTTCCATAGTGTGATCAAGAATCATACCATTATCACAACGATCAAATTCAGAGCACCCCCCACCCCATGATGTCGTCTTTAAATGAGTTCTGCAATCACCTGCAGTTCAAGCGCTCGCTGCCTGCTCACTTTTCAAGGGGGACTGACCTAGGGAACTTTAATTTGGGAAACCTGACCCCATCCACCTGACAGCCCTGATCATAGCCCTGCAGGCTTTGTTCCATTCCCCACACTTAAAGGACATTTAAGAGGACCATGACATGCGTGCCTTAGGGACAGCCCGACGTGTGCCCCAGAGCACAGGGTTCTGTGGGAGAACGGAAGACCCTGTCCTTTTGAAGTGTCTGGACAAAGCCAGAGGGCACGTGGAGGAGCAGGGGCTTCATGGCTGGAGGTTCTAGTTAAATCAAGGTGCTATGGTGGCTATGAGTCGAGCTGTGATCCACATGGATGTGGTGAGTGGTTCCAAAGCACCAGCAGTCCTGGAGGGAGAGATGGGTTTTCCATCCTGTCCACAGCTAGCTGCGGGCTCGCCAAGGGGCCATGCAGGGTCAGCTGGGACTTGATGGCGGCAAGAGGTGATTTTGCAGCTGTGATGTCTGACGGTCCCTCTGGGAACTTTTGCACAAGGGGATGGCAGTGAGCTCGGGAGTGTGTGTGTGTGTGTGTGTGTGTGTGTGTGTGTATGTGTGTGTGTGAGAGAGAGAGAGGAAGAGAGAATGTGAGAGAGAGGTGGGGGGGTGTGATGCTTTTGTTGGGGGAACCTTATTATCTTCTCTCCTTTCCCTGAAGAAAAGCACTTTAAAATCAGTGATTTAATGCTGAAAGAGCACCGTGGCATTTTAACTATATAAAATTAGTCAGGATGACACACGATCCTGCATTGGGAGCCTTCCAGCAGAAGCTGTGCTGGCTCTGAATGGTGGGGACGATAATACCCCCACCTTGTCAGAGGTCTGCATGATTAACACTTGCGTCACCACACAGGGCTGACTCTCCTGTGATTGCAGACAGAGGAAGCCCAGGGTCGGGCAGGGAGACTCTGCAGTGTTGTCAGAAACGATACTCTGGGAGAAGCGATAGTCTCGGGAATTCGCATTTCACATTCCGTGCCATCCCTCGGTTCTCTCTGCACGCACCCCTGGGGGAAATGGATTAGAGAAGCCCCTTTGTAGGCTACCCGCCGTCTCTACAGCAAAATGCACCTCCTGTGCTTTTTATCAGTTTATCTTGTTTGTCTGTTTTTCATGCTGAGGGAATGAAATAAAAGAGATGTGGGGAAATCGGTTGGGTGCATCCTCAGAAGCAGGGTCACAACACCACTGTGAGCGGTGTTATTTCACTCACTTGCAGTAATTGTTTCACTCAGTTTTCTAACGTCATTAGAAAACCCTTGATGAAATGCAGTGTGCAGCGAGCGCAGGGTTCCATACTGAACGTAGTCGACATGGATGTCTACAACCGGCTGCATTGCCCAGAAGCAGACCAGCTGGGTGCCGACGGCATCTGAAAGAAGCAGACCTTGCTGGGAGCCAGCTTGTCTCCACCTGGAGGCATGGTGGTTAGGTGCCGGGCTGTGATCTGTGTGCTCGGCAATTTGAAACCACCAGCAGCTCGGTGGGAGAAAGACTGGGTTTTCCACAACCCCAGGGGTGTCTGTGAGTCCGCTGTGTCTGCAGGGCAGAGGGCGCTGCCGCAAAGCCAGGCCCTGCAGTGGAGGCCCCAGCACAGCCATCAGAGGCCGGCCTGAGACTGCACGCAGCGGCTCCACTGCTGCCCACGGTCAAGAACCACTTCCCACAGTTACCCTGAAACCCAAGTCAATACAGCACGCCTCCCTCACCAGTGCGCAAATCCCAAAGCCCAAGGGATGTGTGTTCTCTGTGTGTGCCGATTTCAAACAGGACACCACCCGCACAGTCTGCGAAGCACTGCTGGGGTCTCCAGGGCAGCACACCTGTATTTCAGATGACACCATTAGCAGCCCCCTTTCTGTTCCCAACAGCCCCCGAGGCCGCGCCCTCCACCCCCCCCACCCCCCCACCACAGAGCCAGGAAAGCAGGAATGCAAACATTTGTCAACACAGTATTCTCTACAGTCACCAAGAGGTGGGCACAACCCAGACACCTGTCCATCCATTCATCTGAGCAAGACTGGGGTCAATCCACACTCCACTGTTCTACTTAGCCAGAGAAACTGGTGGTCAGGTGGGGGCTGAGACACAGATGAACTCTGCAGACCATACACTGAGTGAAATGTACTTGTGAAATCAGCCACCCAAGGACACACAATACAGAATCCCACGGGCATGACCTATACCCAGACTAGCAGATACATGCAGGCCAAAGTTTATGGGCACCTACCAGAGGCAAAGGGGAGTGAGGAGGTGGTTTCAAAAAGTTGATGGAAGAATGGGATGGAAATATGGTGGACTTTTTCCCCACTTAGTTTTTGATACCCCCTCATATTTTTCAAGGGACAGTGAGCTTTATTTGGGGTAATTGGAAAATTCTGGGGTCCACACTTTGGGGGATGATTGCACAATATGGGGCATGTAACTCAGGTCTAAACATACTTGGAAATGGTGCATATCATTAAAAAAAAAGACAAAGGAGAACAAATGAGGCTCTGAGTTTATGGAAGAAGCTTCAGAAGAATGTCAATACCAGTTTTCTTCCTGCCCAAATCATCTCTCCCAGCCAGCTGCAAAACAGACTAGACACAAGCTCCAGGATTCTAGATCAACTGTTAAGCATTTGTCACACCAAGACCCAGGGATGAGAAGAGCTGCCCACAGATACCAAGACCAAGATATTAGAGATGTTGGCAACACTCAACGTGGGTTTAAGCACTCCCAGTAAAAACTGCCTCCATAGGCAGTTATAAACACTATTAAAACAAGTGGGTAAAGGTCATAAGTCTCAGAAAACAAGAATAGAAGATACAGATAAGGACCACATAGAAAATTGAAAGCTAAAAAATACATAGTCAAATGGAAAAACGCAATGGAAGGGTTCAAAGGCAGAATGTGAGCAATAGAGAGAAGATGGACTTTGAGAGGACTCTGCAATGGAGCCAAACAAACAACTGATCAATCGCAGCCTGAAGACCCAGATGAGAGGAATAAGAGAAGGATGGAAAGAGCATTGGAAGAAAACATGGATAGAAAGTCCGCCAATTTAGAGAAAGACATAAAACTACAGATTCAAGAAACTGAGTGGACATCATGTCGTACAAATTAAAAAAACTACACACGGAGGTGCATCCTCATTAGACCAGGGTCAAAGGAGAAGGAGAACAAGAAACTTGATAGGGGCAGAAAGGGAGGCATGTGCTGTGCGGTTCATGTGACCTGACAGACATGGAGACTCCAGGAGGCAAGACTTCCCCCAAACACACAGCAATCCACAGCATGCAAACAACAGCAGACTGTAAGTGGGCACATGGGATCATAAACAAATGTTCTGGGGTACCACACCTTTGGACCATAAGACACACCCTCATTTTCCCCCCATTTTGGAGGCAAAAAAAAGTGTGTCTTATGGCCTGACAAATATGGTACCGACAAGAAAACCAGAAAATGAAACAAGAAACAGAGCACACAGAAAACAAAATAAAACCCCTACTGTATCCATAAAGACTTTAAACATGAGTGGTCTAAATACATCAGCTGAAATCAGAGACCAACAGACTAGATCAACCCTGTGGGGGTTGAACGACTCTTTCACAGGGGTCGCCTGAGACCACTGGAAGACACATATTTCTGATCATTTTAGAAACAGAGACACCGCTCCTCTATCGTCTCCAGCTAGGCCCGCCCACACACAGGTACACCCACATACGCATGCCTGGCGTGAAGACTGTCACCCACGTTACACCACTCTTTGAGACAAAATGTCATTTATTTGCAATTAGAAATAAATGCTTCACAATATGTATAATTAATATTGTTTCTGTGATTAATCACTGCACTTTAATTATGTTCAATTTGTAATACTGAAAATACAGCCTGCAGATCAGATTTTTATGAATCATGATGATTCATAACAGTAGCAAAATTGCAGTTATGAAGTAGCCGTGAAAATAATGTTACGGTGGGGGTCACACAACAGGAGTGTGTTAGACAGGGTTCTCTAGAGAAACAAAACTTGGACACTAACAATTCTCTCTATATATTTATATAGCTAGAAATATATCTAACATAAGAAGTAAGCAGTAACTAATCTATAAAGCAGTACAAATGGCTCGGTGCAACTCACTTGTGCAAGACAGCTAACACAATGACAGTCCTTGGAGTCTTGAGGGCCACCGAGCAGCCCTCTGTAGAGCAATTCGGGCTATCTGCTCACAAGCAGTAAACAGCAGAGCAGGTCACCAACGGTCAGCCCGATGATAAGAGTCAGACCATCCCCAGCTCAAGAGATGCGTATCCCAGGAGCGTGGCGAAGCAGGGCTTGAAGGAACCTCAACCCCCAGCAACACAGCCCATGGATTAGGTGTCCCACGGGAGTGTAGCTCGGAGATCGAGGCACAGGACAAACAAGGCAGCCGGCTGGTCCAAAGATCCAAGAGCCAGAGAACCCGGACAGCGTTTGCTGAGCCATTTATAGCTCTGTCCTTCAATGGATCTCGCATGTGTCCATTGGTCATGTTGTCACAGTAAACCTACCAATCTTCTGTGGTCGTGTTGGCACCACAAGTGTACCTGTCGCAACAAGGAACCCTATGAAAGACTTGTGGTCTTAGGAAGGTGAAGAACCACTGGTCTAGAGGAAAATCATGACCCGTATACATGGAGGCATCAGGCTGACTGCAAAGGGCATTAATCTCAAAATGTCACATACTGTATTGTTCCATTTACTTAACATTCACAAAGGGTTAAAGGTCAAGAGACGGGGAACAGACTACCAGCTCCCAGAGAACAGGGGTGGAAGGATGCAGGCAGGTGGGGGTGGCTCTAAAGGGGCAGTGGTGGCTCTCCACACTGCTGAAGTGGCATCGGACGATGCACACACATGGCACCACTGCTGCTTCCTGGCTTGGGCAGTGCACCAGGATTCATAAGATGTCACATTGAGGGGAAACTGAGCCAGGGCACAGGGGACCTCTCCATACCACCCTTGAGGCTTCCTGTGACCATGTAATCATTCCCTAATGACCGATAACAGAGTAGCATTCTGTATGCGGTGGAAGCCCGATGATAAGCCAATGGCCCCGGAGCAGAACAGAACAAAGACCTCAGAAATAAAGGCACCTGTTTTCTTTTACCCGAAACCCACCGACAGCGGCGTGAAGGACACGGCTGGGTGGCTGCCACAGATCAGCCCTCACGGTGCTCTGACTCAGCAGAAGCGGGGGCTGCTCCTCTTGTTTAGGTGTGTTCTTCTTCACAAGCGGTGAAACTACAGAAGACTGCAGTTTCTAACAAGACCGACATGGGCCAGCTGTTTCCATGGCCGCTCACAAGCACAATGTTCTTTTTTGATGTTTCAAAGTGTGTCTTGGATGGGGCACTGCTGGGCTGGGGACAGACATGTCTCTAAAACGTCAGATAAAAGGTAGATTAACTTGGATCTCATAGGCTAAAACCCTGTAAATATCTACTTCAATCAGATTTGTTTTTCACAGGAAAAAGGATTTCAGTTAGAGCCTGGGGTTGTGTATTTTATGCTTCTGAGAGATTTTCCCTCGCTTGTATCATAAAAGTACAGTTGGGGGGGGGTCACATGATTAATAAGGACATGTTATATTAGTGTTGGGATGCAGCCGGAGCTGATTATTTAGCCCAATAGATGAGAGCGGTTCAAAAGTTCAAGGAAAAATCAAATCAGAAAATAATGCAAGCTTTCTGAAGCTCCTTGGTATTAATGTCACCCAAACTACTACTATAGTGTATTATTTATTCATCTTTCCCTCATTTGAGGCTCCCTGTACTTAAGTACACTCCCAGCACATCGCCTGATCGATACACATATGCATACTTCAGCATGCTATTTTTAGACAAGCTGATAGATACGACACATACATATCAGTCTGAACACGTTGCCCTGGATGCCAGCACTCTGTGCCGAAGCTCTGGATCTCAGATGAACTTTAGAGTTGGCTCCTTGGGGCACTTCAAGAAATGGGGCTGAGTCTTGCCCACCATGCAAGACTTAAAAAAGGAAGTCCTGCACAGCAGGAAGGGAAGTCCATCCATATTCTGTGATCACGGTTTAGCACACCAGGGTTTACTCATCTTTACGTCCATTCAGCCAGCACTGATGGTGCCTCCCCTTTGGACCAGCCCTATTGTGTGTGTGGCATCACTGTCCTGGTGGGAGTAGGAAGCCCAGTCATGGTCCTGGAGAGCTGCTGCTGGATTTGAACTATCAAACCTGTGTGCTGCAGTCCCGCATACAACCACTGCACCACCAGAGCTCAGGCCTGGACTGGCCCTATTGTAGATGTTGGAAAACTTTTTTCAACTGGGAACATAAGTGGCGTGAAATAGAGAGAAGGATGGACAGGAAGCAGAGAGGGTCCTGCTGTTTCAGGCCGCGGTACTCTACACATCGGGAGCCAGGAGAGACCCAGGCTTGCTAGCAGGCTCGTGTCTACTTCCTGTGTATGTCCCGGGGGCCCATGGGTGAACTCAGCACCATCCGCAGGGGTGTCTTGACCCCGTGGGAGGAGTCGTTAGCATATGGTGTGCTGAGGATGGTCCAGCAGGGACGTGGGGAGGCAGAGGGGCGGGAGAGAGAGATGTGGGGGAGGGTGCAGCCAGGACATGGCTGTGATGAGCACTGCTAAGTGAAGGTTTGGACAGCACCCAGCAGGCAAACAGGGATCACATCTGAGATGGCACTCTGCAGGGGCCGATGTGGGACACTGACCAATCTCCAGACCTGCTTTGGCTCCAGACCGCTGCAAAAGGGAGTGTGGCAATAAAACGAGCAACACACATACTTTCGGTTTCTTGGTTCCTATGAAAGGAGCCCTGGTGGTGCAGTGGTTGTGCACTGGGCTGCAACCCACAAGGTTGGCAGTTCAGAACCACCAGCCGCTCCTTGGGAGAAAGAGAGGCTTTCGACTCCCATAATTAGTTACGCTATCGGACACCCACAGGGCCCTATTGGGTCACTATGAGTTGAGATTGACTCTCTGGCAGTGAGTCTGGTTTTTGAGGCTTTTTAAAAATACATATAAAAGTGACCCCAACACCGCAGTTTAACCATGCAAAAGCACAATGAAAAAGTTAACACATTGAGAGAAGCATGGTGAATGAACCCCAGTGGTCAAGAAGAGAGCACCAGTAGGCTTGTTGGATGCAGGCTGCCACAGCCCTGGCCTTTCCACAGTCACGGTCACTTCCTCTGGCCTGTCTCCACCCCCCCCCCCAATGTGGGACAGTCACGGTCACGTCCGCTGGCCGGGCAGGCTCACAGAGTGTGGAGCTGGGGAGCCTCCGTTTGTAGACACTTTACAGCAGCTCAGAAGCTAGCTGCTGGGCTTTTCTACTCCCTGAATCTGGGGGTGGGTGATAGAGGCTGGGGGTTCTTGGATATGCTCCTGACAGGCTATGAACAGGTCTTCCTCACTCTGTGTGGGGGCCGCAGTCTTTCCTGAAAGGCGTCCCTGACTCTAGAAACTGCAGGCTCTGAGGGCCTCTCTGTGGTGTCCAGAGCAGAGGCCTGCAGGCCACACAGAAGGTCCCCTTAGGCTCTCAACCAGCTGCCGCTGGGACAGCCCCTCTGCTCTGCCAGGCTGCCCTTGAATCCCACCTCTTTCTGTGGAAGTGCATGCAAATCAGCCCCCTCCCAAACCTTACCATCAGCTCAATGGGCCCTGCATGCCTCTTATGGCCCACAAGGACAGACAGGCGAGACCTCCTGGTTTCTAGGGGACCAGCTCAGTCCAGCCCAAGCTCAGAGGGTGCCAGCAGGGCCAGTTTATATGGGAGCAGCCTGCAGGGGATGGTCAAAGGGTACTGCAGATGCACCACGCCACCCAATGCCAGGGCCCGCAGCCCCTCTGCGGCGCCTGCCTGTCCTGTCCTGGGGTGGGCCTGCTTTCTGGGGTCCAGAACATCTCCAGCTGCAGAGAAGCCTGGGTCAGGAGCACTGAACCCTGGCTCCCACCCCCACCAGCTGCTTTCTCCTCCAGCCAATACATAGCCCCCAAACAGGTGTCATTTGGGGGCAGTGCCTCCAGGTGGCAGTGCCACCCCAAGCGCAGGCAGTTGGGGACAGAAAGCCGGAAGCTGCCCTTTCCCCAGCCCCCAGGAGACTCTGGGTGGTGATTTTTCTTCTATTTCTCTCACTGTGCTGTTGTTTTTTTATTATGCTAAATCATATGAACAAACACCTGGATACTGGCCTTCCTTACGTGTTAAAGGAAGTGACAATCATTATTGCCATGGGAGTGACAATAATAAACATTAACCTCCACCTGCCCAGCTGTGTCAGTCCGGGTAGTCTAGAGGAACAAATCCATAGACTCGCATATGGATATAAGGAAAAGGTTTCTATACAAGAGGAATGGGACATTGAAAAAGCATCCTAGCCCAGTCCAATTCGAAGTCCTGAAAGGCCGATATTTTGATCAAACCCATATGTTTGATCCCAGTCTATAAAGTTTCCTTCCGACTCACGAAGTGACAGACGAGTGGGTGCAGAGTCCCGGCACTGGCAGGGGTCTCCCCATGGCTCCTCGCTTCCAGGGCTCAGGGTTCATCAACAGCATCCAGTGGTGGTAGAAGCAACTCAGCACTGGCAGAGGTCCCCACATGGCTTCTCTAGCCTCAGCGGCCCGGTCCCACCAGGGTAAGGCTGCGCAGTCCTTCCCCCGGCTCGTCCAGTGCCTCGGACTCTGCCATCTTGTCTTGTCCGTAGTTCATTGTCTCTGAGACTAACTCTCAACAACTGGGGAAACAGCTTCTCATCTCCATGAAGGAAATATCGTGAGATTTCCCAGAAGTCTCAGCAGAAAGCCATGCCTACAGGGAGGCCTCATTGGCAACTCAATGGCTGTCTCCAGATTAATAGGCTAGACTCCACCCCTAAATCTCAATCATGAAATTAACATAAGCACATGGCCGCCACACCAGCCATCACCATGCGGCCTTCCCAAAACATTGCCATCACCCCACTCGGGTACTCATTTCCCTAAAGTAGAAACTCCCCCTGCCCCCACCCCTCATGCCCCGGTCCCTCCAAGCTCCCCGCACCTCCATGTGTGTGCCCCCTGAGAGGCTGAGATGGAGCCACAGGGAGGAGACAGAGCTCAGTTAGGGATGAAGAGAACACGCTTTATTGGAGGTAGTGAAGAGAGAGGGAGAGAGAGAGAGAAAGTGTTTTGAGCTCCTGGGTGGTCCTGTGGCCCTAGAGTTAGGCCAGGGAAGCCACACCTGGTATTGGGGTGGTGGGACATATATAGGGCTTGAGCCAAAGATGTATGTACCAATAAGGGGATAAGGCTTTCTGATGTTGCAGTTGCAGAGTCCCGAGTCAGGGTATGGTTTGTGAGAACATAGATCTGCCTTCTGGAACACTGAGGGAAGAGGCTGTACAGACTCTTGAAAGATAAGTTCTGTGAATGGAACTGTGCCTATTGGGAAGATAAGCTCTGTGAAATGCCAGAGGAAGAGTTTACAAGGTTCACCAGCTTATTCATCTCTTTCTTAGTGAGGCTGACACAAAAGGGGTTCAAGGGGCTGCCTGGTTCAGGGAGCTGCCTGGTTCGACCCTGGCCCATACACCCACCCAGAGGCTCCGAGGGCGCAGGTCCTGGTGATCGGACCCTGATGCTTTTCTTTACACGTGCTACAGTCCGCCCATAACAGGGGACACAGTATTATGAAAGGGAATGAAATAAACTATAGAAATAGAAAGAAATCTCTCCACCCCCGCCCCACCCCCCGCTTCCCGGGCGGCTGGGCGCTGTCTGCCCCTGAGGCCTCGTGCGCATGTCCGGGCCACTCAGTTCTCTGGTTGTACTGCGGTCGCCACGCCCGCCCTTCGCTTCTCTGTGGCTGGGCCCTGGTCGCTCACGGGCACAGCCCCTCTCACAGTGGGTGGCGGTTTGTCCATCGGGGATGGTGCTGCAGTGGACACTGGTGTACAGGGCTCAGCCGTTGTCAGTAAACATGTGCCACGTGGTTACCTTGACTCCGGCCGCTTCCCAGGACACAGGACCAGAGCCTGTCCTCCAACGGCACCCACGGAGCCCAGGTTGTTTTCGTGGCCACCAGCCCTGCCTCCAGTCCTGGGTCTCTGCGTGGAAACGGGGCTGAGTACCTGCGGCGCCTTTGGGACCTTTCTGTTCGGTGCAGAACAGAACCGTAACTCTTTTAAAGTCATAAACAGCTTTAGTGGCACTTAACCCGCACATCACACAGCACAATAGTTGAGTCATATCAACAGGAGTTGGACCATCATTAATACAAGAACTGTCACTTTGGCCCATGGAGAAGCTGGTGGTGGTTTCAAACTGCTGATCTTAACACCAGCTCAACTGATAACCACTAGGGCTTCTTTTCTTTTTTAAAAAAAATTCATTTCATTGGGGGTTCTTACAGCTTTGATAACATTTCATACATCAGTTGTTCCAAGCATATTTGTACATATGTTGTCGTCATCATTTTCTAAACATTTGCTTTCTGTTGAGCCCTTGGTATCAGCTCCTCTTTCCCCCCTCCATTCTCCCCCTCTCCCCCTTGCGCCCCCTTGATAACATAAATTATCATTGTTTTCATGTCTTACACATACTGCCTCACCCACGTTTCACCCCCCTGGGGTAAGGATCATGCATTGATCATTGCTATTGGTTCCCCTTTCTGCACTGCCCACCTTCTCCTGACCCTCTCGGTATCCTTACTCCTATTTCTGTTATTGTGGGGTTTATCTGACCTGGATTCCACATGTCCTGAGCTCTTATCTATACCAGAGTACATGCTCCAGTCTAGCCAGAACTGACAAACGGGACTGGGTTCATGACAGTGGGTGGGGAGTGGGGGTGGGGTGTGGAAGTCACAAGGAAGCAGAGGCATATGGTATGTTTCATCTGTGCTATACTGCGCCCTGATTGACTCATCCCTTCCTGTGACCCTAGTGTGAGGACGTGTTCTATGGTCTGTAGATGAGTTTGGTGTCTCTGCTCTGCCTCTACTCCCCAGCCTCCCTTATTCTCAACAATACACTTTTTGTTTGTTTGTTTGTTTGGGATCTTCCAGTGCCTGTTACCTGACTCCATCAACACCTCATGATCGCACAGGTTGGTGTGCTTCTTCCAGGTGGGCTTGTTGCTTTTCTGCTCGATGGCTGGTTGTTTAACTTCAAGCCCCAAGACCCCAGACACTGTATCTTTTGATAGCCAGGCACCATCTGCTTTCGTCAGCATATTTCCTTTTGCACCTGTTTTGTCTTCAGGGAGCCTGTTGGGAGGGTGAGTATCACAGAATGCCAGGTTGTTAGAACAACCTGGCATTGAGGGAGGGCTTGAGCAGAGGCCCAAAGTCCATCCACTTCCTCAATGTATTTTCAAATAAATATATGTACTTAAGTCAATACCCCTATTTTATGGATTAATATATCTACATAACTGCACACCTATGTCTATGACTCTACCCATAGCATTACTTCCTAGATCTTTCCTCTGGTTCCTTTTGCCTCCCTCCTGTCCCACCATCATGCTTCTGGCTCCTAGTGATTCCTCTCGGCTGGATTGCAGTGCTCCGACACTGCTGGCATCTGTACATTCTCCTCATTGTTGATTTTGATTCCCTAGTCGGTCCCCTCTCTGTGGCGTTCTTTGCTCACTGCCCTTTTCCCCACCTCCTCCTCCCCCCAAGTCCCTCAGGAAACTTTGGTTCCATTGCTTTCTCCTGGTGTTTGATTCCTAAGTCTATCCTAAGTCTATTGGTAGGCAAAACAGTAATAACAGAGGCAAAACAAAAGGTTGAAAAAAAGCATCTATAGTTCCAGGTCTATCCGCTGACCTTTATACTATCTCCCCACCTAGCCTAAGGAATTCAGGAACTGCCCCTCCTGGCCCGAAGGCAATTTTGGGGACTTCTGAGGGTTTTTGTGGCTTGGCTTTGCTCCCCTTGCTGGTCTGTTATGTTCCTGTCTTAGTTCTCCCTATTGTGGGGGTGGTCAGGCCGGACACACTCCCTGTCGTGTATCCCTAATGCTGTCCTCTGATGATGCGGTGTGTTCCAGCGGGTGACATCATGTCTCGAGCTATTATCAGCCGTATCACAGGTCCTTTCTGTGCCTTAACAGCTCCGTGCAGGGACGTCATCCTCAGAGCTTGGTGTGCTGTGGGGAAACAGAAAGATTTCTCCCAAGTTGTCTCCCCCAAATATATGCTAACTTAGCTGCTTGCCATACAGAGTAAATGATTGTACACGTGGAGGTCAATGGAAGTAGGTCAGAGGCTATTATCCTTAAGGATTATCAGCCATCTAATGCAATCAGACTGTAGAGTCTGCCCCACTCCCTTCTGATAAGGATGGTAATAGATTGTTTCCCTGAAGAAGAACCCAGGGAAGTCAAGTCCACTCAGGGGTTACCAAGGTTAGGCTGCCATATTGAGTCTAATGACGACTCTTCTTGTCACATTTTTACACCTAGTCCCTCCCCTTGCTTTTATGTGTACACCCCTAGCTCATCCCCTCCCTATTACGCTTATGCCCATTGTATATCCCCCCACTTACTGCTTGTATTGTACAACCCATTCCATGATGTATGTCTTTATCTGTAATTAGAGGGCATGTATGCCCCTAAAGATATATAAGCCTTGGTTAGCAATAAATTGCTCTCTCTCCTGCAAGTCCCACCTTCCATATCCTCAGTTGGACCACCTAGCAAGGCTGAGATGATCATGCTACCATGAAATGTTTCTGACTCCATTATTTCACTCTCTCACTTTCTATGACATGACTATAATCTTTACTTATTTTCTGTGTACAATTGTACCTACTGGACCCATGATGATTTGTTAGGGGCTGGTTACCCTGACAGTGTGTCAGTATGGGGTCTAGTCCCTTGATCTCTCTTTTTCCTTCTTGGTTTGCTTCTGTGTGGATGTGGCAAACCAAGCCCCTCTCATCAACCTGAAGGTTTAGGGTTGCCCTCTGTAGCGTTATGTTTCTAGTGGGGAAAGCATTTACTTTGGCTCTGATTGGGGCTGACCCTGTAGACCTCTCTGTTTATGAGTGGCTTCATGTGGTTACGCTGTCCTTGTGGTTTGCTGCTTCTTGGTGGGGTGCTGTCCTCATGGTTTGCTGCTTCTTGGTGGGGTCTGCACTCACACTCCCATTTCTGTGGAGACATAAACGATACCCTCCCACTGGATGAATTAGTGCCTTGTTCCCCCAGTGCCATTATCTCCCTACTTTCTTCCCTCCCTTTTCTCACCAGTCCCGCAGTCCCCTTCTTTGTGTTGGAATGACACGTATGGCTCTCGATTTGGGTAACTGCCCCCCACCCAGTTACCATTACCTCAACCTATAATGTGTGAGATAACTGGTCTTCTTCTACACCTACTGTGCTGATTATACTTCCCTCAGTGGACTTGTGCTGTACCTGTCCTTTTGTGCTCAGCTAGCTTCGCTTTGTATAATTTCCTCCAACTCTTCTCATCAGATGATGTGCTTCATGCAATCACTAGTGCTTTTTAGTGATGTAGTACGCTATTGTGTATATGTCATCATTTTCCTCATCCATTTGTCTATCAATGGAAATTTAGGTTGTTTCCAATTCTTTACAATTGTGAATTGGGTATGGAATGCAGGCACCTGGTCTTGGTCTATTTCTTACCTCTTTGGGGTTTATACGCAGTGGAAGGATTGCTGGGTCGTAAGGTAACTAAATTCCCACTTGCTTACATGACCACTGGCAATGGAGAAGAGTTCCTCTCCCACCACATCCACTCCAGCATTTGTTACTCTGATTTTCTGATTTGGGCTGTCCTCAAGGGTATTAGGTGGTATCTCATAGTCGTTTTAATTTGCATTCCCCTAATGGCTAATGATTGGGAGCATTTTCTCATGTGTTTATTGGCCATTCAGGTCTCCTCCCTAGAGAAACTTCTGTTCAGGTCTTTTGCTCACTTCCTCAGGGGGTTAACTGTTTTCCTTTTTTGAGGGCTAGGGAGGTATTGTCTTGTTGCTCTCTTGTTGAAGTCTTTAGATACACACAGGTGTTTTATACTTAGTATATCCCACTTGCCGATTTCAGCCTCATCTGTGTATGTGCCCTTTCCTATTTCAGTTAGCCTAAGTATTCCCTGCACCAAGGTTCTTAGGCTTGTCTCAGGTCCATTGTTGATGCTCCTGATAGTTTGGGCTTTTACTTCTAGGTCTGTGATCCACCATGTTCTTGTGCATGGGTTGAAGTCAGGGTCTTATTTCATTTTTCTCCTGTGAGAAATTTCACATGTGAAATTGGTGGTGTTTTAAAGGTTTTGGTATTTGAATGGGGATACTGCTAAACTTCTATAATATCTTGAGTGAGATTGACATCTTTACTATAGTGAGTCTTGTGATTCACAAACAGAAGACATGGAGGTCTCTGTTGGTTTCCAGTAGTAGGGTACTATAGTGTTCCTTGTATAAGTCTTCTGGGTTTTCTTTTTTTTGGTTAGTTATATCCCTAGATATTTCAGTTGATTCTTAGCTATTGTTAAGGGCACTGCCTTCTTGATCTCTTCCATGGTCCTGTCCAGTGTATATAGCAAACCAAAAGACTTCTGTTTGCTGATCTTGCATACGGCTACTCTTCTGTATTCCTCTATCACTGCCAGTACTTCTCTTTTGGCATTTTGGGGTTTTTCAATGTATAGAATCATGTGGCCTGCAAATAGCGATAGTTTCACCTCTTGCTTCCCCAAATGGGATACCTTTAATGTCCTTCTACTGCCTTATGTTAGCTAGGACCACCAGTGTAATGTTGAAAAGAAGTGGGAACAGAGTCATCCTTGTCTGGTCTCCTTTTTCAATGGCATTCTTTTCATCTTTTTTCTGTTAACTACGATGCTGACTACTGACTTTTAGTAAATAGTGTGTTTTAACTTGAGAAATCCCCCTTCCATCCCTTTCTTCTTGAGTGTCTTAATTAGGAATTAGCGCTAAATGTTGTCAGCAGCTTTTTCCTGCATCTGTCAATATTATTATGTGATTCTTATCTTTTTTTATCATATGATGGATAATATTGTTAAACCATCCCCACTCCTGATCATGCTGGGTGATATGCTTATATACTTTTGTATTCCATTGGCCAATATTTTGTTAAGTATTTTTGCATGTATGTCGATTAGAGATGTCAGTCTGTAGTTCTCTATTCCCTTGGGATCCTTGTCCTGTTTGGCAAATAGAATAAGTTTAGGGGTTTTCTATCCTTTTCTATGCTCTAGAGCAATTTGTGGAGGATTGGTGACAGTTCTTCCCTGAGTGCTCGGCAGAATTCTCCTGTGAAGCTGTCTGGTCTGGGAGCATTTTTGTTGTTGTTGGTAGTTTCTCAATAACCATATCTTTTTCTTCTTTTGCCCTGGGCCTGTAGAGGTTCTTGACCTCTATTTGGGATATTCTAGGGAAGTATTGTTTTCCAGATATTTGCCATTGTTGAATTCATTAGCACACAAACTTTCATGGTGCTTTGTGATTATCATTTTAATCTTGTTGGGGCCACTGTGATTCCCCGGTTTTATCCCCCTTCCTGACTGTTGAAGTTTTCTTCTTCCTTTCCTTGGTTAAGTTTGCCAGTGGACTGTCAATTCTTTGATCCTTTCAAAGGACCAGCTTTTTGTGCATTTTTTGTCTTATTCTCTTGTCTCCCCACTCATTTAACTCTGCCCTGCTTTTAATTACTTCTTTTATCTTGCTTTTAGAGGGTTTTTCTGCTGACTCTTTTCTAGATGCTGGAGGTTTTGTGAAACTGTGTTAGTCAGAAGTCTCTCTTCCTTTTTCATACATACACTCATCACTATCAAGCCTCCTGTGACAACTGTTTTTACTGTATTCCATAGACTTTGGTACGTTGCATTCTCATTCTTTCTTTTTTTGGAGGGGGGCATCACTGCTCTCCGGTGGTGGGAGTAGGAGGTCCAGCTCCACGAGTGGGCCGCAGTCCCGCGCACAACTACTACGCCACCGGGTCTCAGCCCTGTAATCTCATTCTTATTAGTTTCTAGAAACTTTCTAATTTTCTCTCTAATTTGTGCCAGTCCCCACTCATGATCCGTAAGATCATTATTCATTCTCCAATTGCTTGCCCTTGGTTTTCTGGTCGTCCATTTGTTGACCTCCAGCTGTATTGCACGGTGGTCTGAGAGGGATGTCTGAGTGGTCTCTGTGTGTGAATTTACTCAGGCTCTACTTGTGTCCTAGCATGTGCTCTGCTTTCAAAAATGAGCCGTGTGCACTTGAAAAGAATGATTCTTTTTTTGCGTTCGGATGGAGAGTTCTGTAGGTGTCTGTTCGGTCCAGTCCCCTCACTGTACTGCTTAGCTCTGCTGCCTCTTTACTGGGATTCTTCCCCATTGCTCTCTCTCTGACTGTGTTGTAAATAAGTCGCCTACTGTGGTTGTTGAGTCTGTGATGTCTTTTTCCATCGTTTGAATATTTTCTTTGATGAAGCTTGCGAGTCTCTTTTTGGCACATGTATGTTTATTATATTTACGAGTTCCTGGTCTACTGACGCTGTGAGCATTATGGAGCGCCTCGCTTCGACTCCGGTTATGTTTTGCACCACGTGGCCACATTTTGTTGGAGCTTAGGATTGCAACCCCAGCTTTTTGTAAGCTGTCACTTGCCTGATATATTTTCTGCCAGCCTTTTATTTTCAGTCTGTTCTTGTCTGCTAGCTTAAGATGAGTCTTTTGCAGGCAAAAGATTGATGGGTTATATTTTCTGAGCCAGTCTCGTAACATTTGTCTTTTAATGGGCGAGTCCAGGTCATTGACATTCAGCATTATTGCCACCATCTGTGGAGTCATTGTTGGCATCTTGTACTTTTGTGTTGACAGTTCTGATCTCTCTGCTTATCAGTGTGCTGTGCTGATGTGGAGGGCTTCGTTCTTGCCTTCTTTTCCCTCTGAGGCAAAGTGGTCTTGGTCATTGTTTTCCAGCATGTTGACTTCTGAATGGAGCTGAACTAGTAGGTGGTCTCCTGCTTGAACTACTAGGGCTCTTTGAAGAAGTTGTTGACCTTTCGGAATTCTATCATGTGATCACCAGTCATATCTTTCAACTACTGTTCCTTCCTCTTTGTTTCCAATCTTCTCATCTCAATGGTCAAAATTACCAAGACTTCTTGATTGCAAGCTTAATCAACCTCAAACGGAAGAAATTGGTAGGATTCTTCTATTTTTTCAGCACCACCTTTAAATGTTGGTGCATTTGAGTAATAGCTGTATTTGCTGAGCTTCCTGGCATAGGTATAGATATTATTTGAACACATAGCATTATGCTTCAAGCTAGATCTTAAAATGTTCTTTCTAACAATGAATGCAGCAGCATTCCTCTAAAACCTGTGATTCCAGGCATCGTAGTAAATCATATACTTGTCTGATTCAAAATGGCCAATACCCATGTACTTTAGCTCGCTGATGCCCAAGATATCAACCTCTATGCGTTCCATTTCGGTTTGGATGACTTTCCATTTCATACATTCTACATTCTAACTACCAGGAGATGTCTATAGCACTGCTTCTCATCTTGGCCCATCGGCAAATAAAGGGCTCAAAAGCTTTATTCTATCTTGTCATTGTGGTTGTATGTCCTTTGTCTGCTTTGAGCAGATAGATCCCCTTAGGTTGTTCTTTGAACTTCTTCCCATCTGAGGGGCTCATCTTCCAGGGCTGTATCTGATAATATTCACCTGCCACTCATCAAGTTTTAGTATATCTGACAATGTCCCACTGCTATTCGCCCGGCTCAGTGGTGAATCCCCCAGAAGCGAACAGCTTCCTGATAGTCTGGAAGTTCTGCTGAAACATCTTAGGGGACCCTGATGGTGTTTGAAATGCCAGTGACCCAGCTTCCAGAACCAACACTACGAGGCACCAGAGTATGACATAGTGACAGGCCAATGGTGTCTGTGTTTTGTAGGCATTGAAATATCTATTCTCAATCCCTTACCCATTTTATGATTCATTTACCTGTCTTCTCGCTATGTTTCCAAAGTTTTATCTTTGTCTTGGTTATTCACTTTGTGCTGGATAGGTGGTTTCTGAAGGCATTCCCCAGGTGGCAGCTTGCTTTTCACTTTTTGGATAAAGTTTTTTGTGAGCATAAGTTTCTAATATTTATGAGCTTTTCATTTATTTTACCATTTGCTCTTTGTTCTTGTATTAGTCTATTCTTTTTGATAACCCATTGTGAAAATCTAGGCTTCCACAAGATTGTCCCTATATTTTCTTCTAAGATTTTTTGGGTTTTCATTTCTACTGTTAAACCTAACAATCCATTTCGAATCTGTTTCTGTGTATGGTGTGAGGCATGGATTCTGCTTTATTTTTCTGTATATGGAAATCCAAGTTTCCTAACACCATGCTTTAGGTTTCAGGAAGTGAGTCCTTCTACTTTAAAATTAAATCTTGCTCAATATTGCTTTAACTATTCTGGGCCACCTGTCATTGTTCAGAACATAGATAGTGGGAGCCAAGATTCACTAGTGGAACTATACAGGAAATACACCGACAGCGAGCTCCTATCCACAACTCAGGGACAGGAGGAAACTGATCCCTAAATGAGTGACTATTGCTACTTTTATACATGCATAAGTGGAGTACAGAAGGTCAAAGGCAGATGCCTGGATGGAACGATTAAAGCTTGTCAACAGATTCTCCCTGTGATGCACGCTGGACCTGATCTGGTATCCAAAATCTTCTGTATTAGGGGACCATCCTGTTTGGTTGGTTTTGATTGTATAAATTAGGTGGTCTCCCCGAAGTGTTGCATCATGTGGTGCCACACCCTCTTGAGGTTGCGGTTTAAGTTTTTAGTGTACAATAATTCAGACTGATGAGCCTGTAGGGTCAGCAAATGGAATAAGCGTTTTGTGAGGGAGGGGACCACAGGGGTGGGTGCAGGGGGTGATGACGTCAAGGGTCCATATTTAAAAAAGAAGGTTTGGAAACTGGTTGTGGTAGCAAATGTACAATTCTGTTGGATGTTTTTGAACTCTGGATGATTTAATATATGTATTAATCCCAATTAATTTTTAAAAGAAAATTGAGGGTCCCCCTTCTCCCCTCCCCATACACATTTTCTAAGCAAGATTGTTGGAATTTTGATCTACAGGTTAAATCTATAGTTTGTGCTGAGTAGTCCTGTGCTCTCAACAAGAGCAAGTCTTCTGATCCATAGAAATGAGACCTACTTCTGTGTTCCTCCTCTTCCACCCCTCCTGGCAGGACTCTGGGATGTTTCTAGTGCAAGTTCCTCCCACCCCTGCACACACTTCCCTCGGATGCTGTTGGAAACGGGGTGCTCATCCTCATCTTCCTCTCAGGGTTCCTATTGCTGGGGCCTTGGAATCCAGCAGATGTTCTTTGTTGAGCTGATGCCTGGCGTCTTTGCTAACCCCTCCAGTGACCTGCACAAGTTCAACAGCATGCTCCTTGAAGTGCCTGTAACTCCCACCTTGAGATTCCATCTGCATCAGCAGGCTAGTCTTTTAAAACACAATGTTCCCTGGAAGAGGCCACGTGACCCAGGTCAGCGCTGGCCCATTCATGAGGAACCCTTCAGCATGAATTATTCCAGTCACTTTTTGTCCTCCAACCAGCAGTTGCCATGAAGACGGAAGGGGGAAAGAACGTGAATCAGAAGTGACTAATTTTGAAGAGTGGGTGTTTGGTCTGAAACTGGAGGTTAGCTGTGGCACCAGGCAGGGGGAGGGTGCTGGAGACGGGCAGAGCACATCACACAGAACAGGCAAAATTACCGCTGAGTGCAAAGCAGGGTCTGAGGATGCATGTGTACGTACGTGACCACCTCTCCTCCTGCAGGGCATGACATCAGTGATGGATGCAGGGGCTTCAGAACACCCCGGGCAAAATCCCGTCCTCTTTTACCTTTATTTTTCCATGAACATCACACGCGCGTGCGCTCCATTCCTGACAGGTCTGCCATCGTTGGAGGTGATGCTGGTGGTGTGGTTGAGCAGATTTGGAGACACACCGGCCTTACGGCACAGGGCAGAGCTGCCCCAGAGGTCTCCCAGGCTGCCATCTCTGGACAGCAGATCTCCTGGCGTGTCACCCTCTGCCCCCCCCCCCCCCCCCCCCCCCCCGCAGCAGCTATGTGGCTTTGACACCCCCCCCCTACACACACACACACCACTACCACGGCCAGCAGTGGGGCTTTGTTGAGGGGAGAGGTTGGCAGACACAGAGAGAAGTGAGCGGTTTCTGTTTTCATGCTGGGTGGCGGCTGCACGGCCTGTTCTGCTCTGCCTCTATTGACATGGGAGGACACATTGTCAAATTCTCATAATACATCTGGAAGTGGCATTTGACGTCCTGGGGCAGGAATTCTGCCAGCATGGCCTTTGTATTTACAAGCATCCCTTTGTAAATAGGAATAGTCCGTTTTTGATGGCTTACACGTGTAAGTTCCCACGATTAGATTCCCCTCTTTCTTCTCTCTCTCTCTCTCTCTCTCTCTCTCTCTCTCCACCCTCCTTCCTTCCCTCCCTCCCTCCTAGCATTTCCCTTTTAGAACAGGACTCATTTCCCTTTTCTGAACGTGCTGATGGGCTGATGAAGGAACTCAGATGGGACATGGAAACCACTCAGCCACTGTGGTTTACTGGTCACCGAGTCTCTGGGACTCAGTGTCACTGGTCATTTCTGGGAGCTCTTCACTTAGGGGGCTCCCAGGAACCCCGCAAGCCAAGGCAACAGCCTCACTCAGATCTCTTAGGCTGTGTGTGCAGGTCAGCCGTTTGAGAAGGCCCCCGGATGGGGTTGTTCTCACAGCCTAGATCCCTCCCTCTTCCCGCAGCGTGACCCCAAAGCTTGGCACCATTCCCAGGAGACCCAAGCTGGGGCTGGAGCTAAAGCGGGTGGGCAGGACCAGGCAGGGGCCCAAGTACAGGCCTCCCTCGCCCGCCTTCCCCACCCCCCCCACCCCCCCCCACCGCCTGGAACTAGGTCAAGGTTCCCCTTCCAAAGAGAAAGTCCTGCCCTCTGGACTCGGGCTGTGGTGGTGGTGGTGGTGGGGTGTGTGTGTGTGTGTGTGTGTGTGTGTGTGTGTGTATTGAGGGCCTCCTGACAGGCAGAGCAGGCCTTTGTCAGGCCAACGTTGGTACAAGAGGATCCAGGAGCACCACCCTGTCCTGAGCAGTCAGCACCTGAGGCTGCAGCCCCCTGGGGCAATTCCCACCCAGTTCCAGCCCAGAGGCTCCCTTCCTGCTCCCAGTCTTGGGTCCCAGAAGGTCATAGGTGAACAAAGGCAGTCAGATGGCACACAGACAGATGGTGACAAGAGAAGGAACCTGGGCCCGCTGGGGTTAGTCTGCCCCAAGGAGCCCTGGTGGCACAGTGGTTAAGCACTCGGCTGCTAACTGAAGGACTGTGGTTGAGCCCAGCCAGGGGTGGTCCCGGCAGCCGGGAAAGGCCTCGCAGCCATAAGGTCACTGTGTGGATGTCATCTCAGAGGCGTCCGCAGGACAGTCCACTCTGTGCAGCAGTCCTGCTCTGTCTGTACAATCTGACTCAGCACCAGGCAAGTCCGGTCCCAAGTCCAGGGTGGCTGCTGAGGAGAGCTTTGTCTGCTTGTTTGCACATGACCTCGTGGTGGACAGCCTGCGAGGAGCTTCCACGCACGTGAAGAGTCACCGCCTTGGAAACCTGTCCGGGTGTGAGTCAGTGCCCCACTGGCTCGGTCAGCTGGGACTTGACACTTCAGGGCACTGGGTGGTTCGTCATGAGCCAGTTTGAGGCACAACTGCCCTTAGCCCACCCCTGGGCATTTAAGCCTCACGGCAAAGATGACTTCCCGAACAATCTCCCTCCAAGTCAGTGGGCACACACCTGTTCGTGCGCTCTCTCTCTCTCTCTCTCTCTCTTTCTCTCTCTCTCTGTCACACACACACACACACACACACACACACACACGCATACATTCACATCCACATGTCCCCCTACAGGCATACAGACATACTCAGACACATTTACACTCACACACTGTACACACACACACACACACACACACACTTATTCATAGCTGCCCTTGCCCCAGGTGTGTGCATTAATGACAGTGTTCCTTACAATCTCCCTCTGTGCAAGTCAATGGGTGTATGCTCTCTTACACAGTCTCACACATCCGCAAACTCATACTCAAACACACTGCACACCCCCCCACACACTCATACACAACTGCCCCTACCCTGTGTGTATGCATCAGAGCTTTGCAGTAAAGACAGCTCCCCATAAAATCTCTCTCTATGCTAAGTCAATGAGCACACACTCACACACACCCACTCATGCATTCATATACATGGCACTCCACACTTACATCACTCAACCACACTCATGCATGTGTACACACTCAGATACATTCACACCCACACCTGCACGCATAGACTCCTCATTCACACACATACATGCACTCCTGTACACATTCATACCTATGCACACACTTACACACCAATGCTCATACCTCTCCACACATGTTCATACATACCCACACGCTCATGCAAATTCACATTCATCCATCCCTTTGCACCCACACTTCCACACGTGTACTTTCACTCAGTCCCACATGTTCACACTCGCTCACACATTCACCGCCCCCCCCCATGCACCCATGCTCCCTCAGACATTCATACATCCAGCCCTGCAGCATGAAGAACCCAGTACACACACACACACACAACGTGTTTCTTGAGATGAGTCCTGTGGGTGATCTAGCCTGGTAGCACACTCAGACCAGGCACGTCTGTCCCCTGGGCGCTGAGTAGATGGTTCAAGCAGGTGTGCCGTGGAGTGCTTCACCTGAGTGCTGGCGTGGCCCTTGAATGAGCTCCCCAGCCCCCCACCCTGCCCACCATCCATATGCAGTGCTTCTGGCCAGCTGAGGCCTGTCCCGCTGAAATGTGGACAGTTACGGGTTTATGAAGCAGGTTCCCAGGGGTGGGGGGTGCTGTGTTGGCCGAGCTTGCCTTTGGGTGCAGAGGGAACAAAGACGACTGTTCAGATCACAATGAAAAGTCACCAACACACACACAACATCCCTGCAGGCAGAGCAGCAGTCACATAAACCCGCCGACTGTCATGCTTGATTCTGGATGGTTTTAACTTGATCATTTTAAAAAGTCTCACTTGAAAGATGATTTCAGGGAACATGATGATAGCTTGGTCCGTCCTGCTAATGATCAAGAACCAGCTGGGATCAGAAAGACCCTCCCCCGGGGATGGAATGAAAACAACCCCGTGTAGGAGTCTGTCTGTCTTGTTTAGAGATCAGTCACATGGAACCAGGTGGCTGACCTATTTCTCCTCTCATACCTTGAAGTGAATCAGAGCCCCTCACCCCTCGGTGCCCTCTGGGCAGGAACCTCGGAGAAAAGGCCACAGAGGCAGACGTGGACCCACTCATTCCCCACAGGCATCTGGGGCTTGTTCTAAGGCCCTCTCGGTGTGTTGTGGGCTTCTGCTCAAGCGTCTTCTACCTGGCCTTCCTACCTGTGGCATGATGGAGATGGTGGGGGAGGAGCTGGTGGTCACAAGGAACACCTGCGGGTGGAGTCCCCTTTCTAACCCTGACCCTCTGTAGCCGCAGGAGAGCCTGTGCTCGAGAGGACCACATCCCTGTGGAGTCACCAGCCTGGAAGGGACAAGTGTGCTGTGAGAGGTGGGTTATTTGCCAACCTGGCCAATAGGAACATGTGGGATTAATAAGGTCGCAGTTTGAAGGGCAGAGCCCTGCTTCTTGCTCTCTGGGGATCAGATCAGCAAGTGGCTGCCGTAGCTAGTTCTCTGCCTCAACTTGTGAGCCACGCTACCTGTGGGACTGCCAGCCCCCTGGACCGTGTCACTAGGGCCTGAGGCTCCTTCGAGACCTGCTTTGCTGCACTTCTGGTGTATACAATGCTTGAGCTTGAGACTGTGGGATCGGATCCTGTCATCGGGCTGACTGTTGGTGACCTGCCCTGCTGTATGCTGCCTGTGGTTGGACCACCTGCATTGCTCTACAGGAGATTCAGCTGTTTCCTTGACCTTGCACCCAGCAGTCTTCATGAGTTGAAGGACTTCCAGTGTATTAGCTGGTTTATGGGAGTTAGTTGAACTGAATCTTCTGTGTACTAATCAGCTGTTCTATTCTTCGTGCTATATATATATCTTTCTTTATATCTATATATCTATATCTTTATCTACTTACATATATATTCATAAGTGTCCTGGTTTTGTTTCTCTAGAGAACCCTGTGTAACACAGAAGTGCTGATTCATGAGGGTGAATCCTGAAGCACAGACAGACACCTTTATCAGACAGGAGCTCCCAGATGTGCAGCTATGGCTCCTTGATGTATCCTGCATGTAGGACTAGACACATCTGAAGGCCCTGGTTCCAGGTCACTCCCCATCCCTAAAGAATGCAACATTCTTCAATTTACACCACGATAAAGCGACTCAATGTGAGTCTCTTTCCAAAGGTCTTTGGGGAAAAAAGCCTAAGGGACAAGCTTGGGGCATGGAGTGGAGATAGGAAGTTGTTCCATGACAGACCTTCTCACAGGGGAGCCCTTCTAATGCTGGAAGGATGAACGGGGGCTCTGTTGGATCAGGGATGGGTAGAAACTCCCTCAGTGCAACTTCTGGGTCTGTTTTCCCACTGGGGGAGTTTTCAATTTTGTTAAAACACAGGCAGTGTCATTTGTCAGTTGTGTGCTGATAAGAATCAGCAATCCTGTAATGATGGGATTTGGCAGTTCTGGAATGATGGGGACTTGGAAGTTGTGGAATGATGGGTATTTAACAATCCTGGAATAATGGAAATTTGGCAGGCATTGTACAATGGGGTTTGGAAGTGATGGAATGATGGGACTCAGGAATGATGAGATTTGGCAGTTCTGGAGATGGGAGTGGCAGTTTGGCAATGAGGAGGAGATGGCAGTTGGGGAAATGATGGGATTTGGCAGTCATGGAATGGTGGAATTTGCCAGTTATGGGATGGTGGACCTTGGCAATCATGGCATGATAGGATTTGGAAGTTATGGGATGGTGGAGCTCAGCAGTCATCGAGCAATGGGATTTAGCAGCTCTGGAGACGGGAGTTGGCAGTTTCGGAATGATGCCTTCTTCCATTTTGTGATCCGATATCATCCTCCATTTTGCCACAGCATTTTTTTTGTATCTGTGCATGTGCTCCTCATATTTATTTGTTTATTTTCTCTCTGCCCCCACCACTGCTTCTCCTCTCCTCCTATGGCACCCACCACGTAACCCTAGCATCCGTTTCTCTTGGTGTGAAAACCATCTTGCCTGAGTTTTCCTTGTGCATCAGCGGTCTGAGGCAGCATTTGTCTTTATTAGACTGGCTAACTTTGCGAAGCACAGTGTCTGTTCAATCCCCCTGTGCTGGGAGGTACTTTGCAGTTCCATCTTGTGTGCTCAGGGACCCACCGTCTTCCACGGCGTGCATGTACCTGAGCTTATTGCCTCATCCCTCCATGGGCAGGCACTGGGCTCTTTCCATCTTTCTGCTTTTGTGCATGTAGAGCTGCCGGGTCTTTGGAACTTAATCATGCTGATAAGCGAGGACTGGGTGTGCAATTCTTAAATCTGAGAGGGAAACGACAGAATACCACAGCCAGTGTGATACGTGGTTCTGCCAGGACTCAGAGCCTGGAGAAGAGGCTGGTGCATTCTGCAGCCATGACCATCTGTAGGCCTTAGAGAAAGCTGTGTTTGAGGGAGGCGACTTACATCAAAATGTGCATGTTTCTTTGTTTTAGGGTATCTTTTCCTAGAACTCAGGAGGCCTGGTGCCGAAGCAGTTGTACATTGCACTGCTAGCCTGAGGTCGCAGCTTTGTACCCCGATGGGGCATTTTAATCCCACAGAGAGTGACCGTTCAGGAACTTACAGGGCAGGTCCACCCTGCGCTACAGGGTCAGCATGGAGGTGCTAGCAGTGACTTTGGTCTGGTTTGCTAGAAGGCAGGGTGTTCCCGTCCCCTCCCTTCCTTTGTTCCTTCCTCCCTTTCACCTCCCCCCTCTTCCCGCCCCTTCCCCTTCCTTCCTTCTTTTCCTTTCTCCCACCCCCTCTGCCCCCCTCCCTCTCCCTCCAACAAGGAGCCACTGTCTTGTTACCAGGGCTGGAAGGAAACTGGTGGTGTGGTCATTGACGTCACTAGGGACCATCGTGGGAGGGGGTCGTGGTCACTGAGATCACTAGGGACAGCGGGAGGGAGTGTGGTCACTGATATTACTGGGACAGTGGGCAAGGAGGGGAGGTGTGACAGCAGTTTCTGACATCAGATCCCCCCTCCCAACTGCTGATAGCACTGACTCTGACTCCCCCTAACTCCCCCCCCCACCCCCCCGCTGGGTCAGCTGGGTCAGCACATGCAGATGCTGAAACACAGCAAGGGGTGGAGCTGTACCCGCCTGTGTTAGTCTGGGTAGACTAGAGAAACAAATTCATAAACACTCATATGGATATAAGGGAAAGGTTTATATTCAAGAGGAATGGAACATTGGGAAAGCATCCCAACCCAGTCTAGTCCAAGGTCATAGTCCGATATCAGTTCATATGTCTGATACAAGTCTATAGTCTCCAACTCATGAAGCATATGCAATAACACCAGGACAATCACAGGCCAGTGGGTGAAGAGTCTTGTGTATGCAGCAGCAGTAGAAGCATCCTGGCGTTAGCAGGGGTCTCCCCATGGCTCCTCATTTCCAGGGTTCAGGGTCCATCAGCAGTATCCATTGGTGGTATAAGTATCTCGACACTGGCAGGGTCTCTCTGTGGCTTTTCTGGCTCCAGAGGTCTGGTTCCATCAGGGTAAGCCCGTGTGACTTCTCCTCCAGCTCCTAGGACTCAGGATCTAGGCTGCCACCTTGTCTTGTCAGTCGAGAGTCTCCCAGAAACTGAGTTAAGTCTCTCATTGCCTTTCCCTGGGTGCCACGATTGGCGTCTGGCCCCAGCGGTGCCCATGGATGGTTACGGAGCACAAACTGGCCCTGTGCCATCCAAACCTGGACGTTGCTGCTCATGCGGGTCCCTGGTCTTGCCTTCCGGACACATGTCCAAGTGCCTTCCCACCCAGGGACTTGGCTTCCAGAATGCAGCTGGGTGACCCATCAGCTGTCAGAAGTAGCTCCCAGACCTTTCCTCCTTGGCTGCCCTAAAGCCACTCCATTCACCATGGGGGCCATGGAACACCCCATGGCAACACCCTACCACCCCAGGAGGGTGCCCTGACAGTCGGCGCTGGGACAGACAGACAGAACAGACAGACAAGACACAGCACTGACAGCCAGCGCTGGAGCAGACAGACAGAACGGAGCACCAACAGGATGGAGCACAGACGACGCTGGGGTACACAAGACAGGCAGGATGGCACACTGACAGACAGAGGGATAGACAGGCAGACAGGGCAGATCACTGACAGATGGTGCTGGGGTAGACAGACAGACAGACAGGATGGCACACTTCCAGGACTCCTGGCGGCCATAGCCCACTGTCTGCAGGAGGAGAGGGGCTGTGGCTCCTGGTAGGGTGCCAAGCACAGAGGCCCACAGAACCATACATAGAAAACACCCCACTGTGCTCGTGTCCAGAGTCTACCTGTTACTACTGGGATCTCCTCATCTTGGGGTCACCTGATGCTCGAGCATCTCCACCCCAGACGTCATCTCCAACCAAACCAGGGACAGCCCAGGACCCAGAGGTCCAGCCCCACAGGCAGGGACAGTCCATACGCACCAGTGTGTGTGTGTGTGTGTGTGTGTGTGTGTGTGTGTGTCCGCAGGTTGTCCACAGAGAATTTGACTTGGAGTCTGAGCTGCAGCCCAGAGGACATGCGTCCCCCTATCTCCTAGACCCTGTGTCTAAGAGGCGGCCAGGAGCAGTCTGACCAACATGGGTGCACTGCGCACCACACAGGTGGTGGCTGGCACATGCGGGGCCCTCTTGGGGTCCACTTCTCAGCCGTCCCTGGAGTCCCGCCAGAGGACGGTCCCACAGGGACACATAGTTACAGATTGTGAGTGAGATGGAAGAAGGGATGCTGATTCCTCTGCCCCTTCAGAGGGTGTGGACTTCCGGGGGCCTCTCTTTGCCCTCTGGCTCCTCAGGAAGCTCCTTCTTGCTGCTGGCTGGGCCTGAGAGGAGCCTGGTCACTGCCAGGGGACAGGAGGGTGGTAGTGACACGGAAGAAGCCATGGTGTCATTGAGGGTTAGGCATGGTGTCAATGGTTCAAACCCACCAGCAGCACGGAACAGAAGAACAAGGCTGTTGGTGCTTGTAAAGGTTTACAGCCCAGGAGCCTCCAGGCAGCAGCCTGCTCTGCCCTGCAGGGCTGCTGTCCCTCAGAATCCACTCGGCAGAAGCGTGTATAGTTTGGGGGTGTGGATTGAGGTGGAGGTCTGGGGAGGGGGTTCCTATGCGCTTGTCCCCAGGTCAGTGTAAGGTAGACCTCAAGGGGCAGAAGGACAAGACTTGATGTGGCGTTAAACCGGCTCAGGGCATGCAGGTGAGCCACCCGGCAGCAGAGGGGACCAGACAGGACTCAGGGACCTCGCCTGGCTCCTGGGGCCCTTACTCAACACCCTGGGTCCCTCCTCTGTTAGTGGGGACACTGGAAACTGCTGAGCCCTCCCTGGGGAGTAAGGTCAGCAATCTGAAAGCAGAACTCATGTCCTGAGCCACAGAGCAGGTGAGACCATCTGCTGAGACCACCAAGCTCAGAGGAAGCCCCTTCTGGAATGTCCTTTCCCAGAGCCAAAAGGACAAGCCCTGGCACCATGGCAGGGTTCGCCTTGTCCAGCTAACCCCGGAGCTCCGAGGGAGAGGGGTGGGCTTTCAACTCCCAGCAAGCACAAGTCTCAAAGCCCACAAGGGTGGCGCCACCCTGTCCAGTGGGTCGTGCTAGTCGGCATTGGGTTGTGAGCCTGTGTCTGCCTTATGTTCATTTCCTGATTCTGAGCAGGAAGCATGCTGGCGCCTGCCACCTTGCTGGCTATGAGAAGAGGACAGGGCACTTGGGGCGTCCCTCTGGGGCCCTGCCTGTGGCTCCACTTCCACTCTTTCAGCTGGGCTCCCTCCTCTGGACTCAAGCTTTTCAAAGTTACCAAGAGGCAGCTGGTGTGGTGAGAGAACAGGGGAGCCCCAATGCCAGGCCCACCACACAGGTCAGCGGATCAGAAGGGAATTTGGCAGGAGAGCCAAATGGTCCCTGGAAGTCACAGGTTTTCTGAAGAGGACCCCACCCAGCCCTCTGTGAACATCTTAAGGGGAGACGAGGCTTCAGACCTCCTATCTGCTGGGAGTCAAACATGCCCCCACCTTCCAATCTCCTTCCCAGTCCTGGCATCCGCCATGCCTCCCCTGCACGCCCCCCTCCTCTGCAGGGAGTGGTCCTCCTGGGCAGGGACCACACAGAACCCGCAGTGAGTTCATGGCCAGATCCAGAGGCAGTTCTTCCAGAAGGAGGGTCCTGGCTCCACCATGCTGCAGGCAGGAGTCTTGGGTTCTGCCCTCAGCACCCGAGGTCCTGGGCTGGTCGGCCCCCACTGCACTGTACCCCAGAATCTCCATGGGCTGCCTGTGCTGTCCGAGGGTCTGGTCTGAGCACCAAAGTGGGTACTTGTCATTAACCTTCTTTATAGAGAAGATGAGTCTGGTCAGGTGGGTGCAGGCAGACATTCAAACCTACTCTGCTATCTTGTGTGAAACACATATCCTTGACAGCACCCAGCACCTTGCAAGAAATCATGATCTTCGCATCACGGCCGATTTTTAGGAGTGGACTGACAGCCCTCTCCTCTAAGTGTCTCTCAGGAATTTTGACTGGAACCTGCCTGGCATCCCGGCAGACACATAGAGGCCGGGCCCCCACCTCGAGGGAACCCCTGATGGAGCCATGCCTGCACTTCCTGAGCCGGACCCCCGTGGGCACCTACCGTCCTCAAGACCAGAGCCACAGTTCCCATTGAGCTTAAGTCGGGTTCTCTGGGGACATGCTCTGTGGCGGTCATGTGCTCATGTTAATTTCATGATTGAGATGTAGGGGTGGAGTCTAGCCTGTTAATCTGGAGATAGCCATTGAGTAGCCAATGAGGCCTCTGTGTGGGCATGGCTTTCTCCTGAGACTTCTGGGAAATCTCACGATATTTGCCTCGTGGAGATGAGAAGCTATCTCGAGATCTCGTTGTTGGGAGTTAGTCTCAGAGATGATGAATCATGGACAAGACAAGATGGCAGCATCCCCGGAGCTGAAGGAGCCGAAGGAGAAGCCACGCAGCCTTACCCTGATGGAACCAGACCTCTGAAGCTGGAGAAGCCACATGGAAAGCCCTGCTAGTGCTGAGTTGCCTCTACCACCACTGGATACTGTTGATCGACCCTGAGCCCTGGAAGCGAGGAGCCATGGGGAGACTCCTGCCAGTGCTGGGACTCTGCACCCACTGACCTGTGACTTCGTGAGTCGGAAGGAGACTTTATAGACTGGTATCGGGCATGTGGGCTAATCTCGGACTTATGACTTTGTACTGGACTAGGTTGGCATATTTTCTTAATGTCCTAGTCCTCTTGTATATAAACCGTACCCTTATATCCATATGCGTGTCTATGAATTTGTTTCTCCAGTCTACCCGGACTAACACATGCTCCTTCCGGAGGTCACTGCCTCTACCCCAGCCTTCCCGCTCAGCAGCGAGGTGGGGAGGCTGTAGGTAGGCTGGGTGGAGGGGGCACTGGGAGTGTGTGGTGGGAAGAGGAGCGAGGATCTTGGGAGAAAGTGCAGCCCAGAGCACACTTGCTTGACTGGCCACGCCCTGGCTCCCCACCCTGGTCAGTGCATTCTTTACACCATACCTCGAGTCGGCAATGGCGTGAGGTGTCCCCAGTGGCCGTGCTGCATACGTCAAGGGTCACCCTGGAAGGTCCCTTGCCACACCGCCGATGGCCCCCGGAAGCTATGGACATAGGTCCCCTTGGGAACAGCCACCTCCTCAGTTGAATCCCAATAATGTGGCTCTGTCAGGCCTGTGCAAACCGCGGTCAGGAGGCCAAGAGCAGCTGATGGCAGCCTGTCTGGCCAGGATGTCCCGCCACCATCTACTTGGGATTTTGCGCTCCACAAACTGACGGACTTGGTTTTGCAGCACCTGTATATCGATGTGGGCACCTATATGTCGATGTGGGCACCTCTCGATTGATATGGCCACTCACCACGACGCAGAGGGGATAGGGTCCCCTTCAGGGGGATTAGCCACCGACAGTCTGATGGGCAGCCGAGAAGCACTGCCAGACACCGGAGCTGGTGAACAGGGAACAGGCCATGGACCGCCCCAAGACCAGCCAGTCTGCCTTGGAAGAAGGACAACCAGAGTGCTCCTGAGAAGCACGAATGGCACGGCTTCATCTCACGTGCCCTGGGTATGTGGTCAGGAGCGGCCTGATGGTGCAGGGGCCACAGGTCGGGCTGCGACTGCAGGTTAGCCATTCAAAGCCCTCCCCCCCCGCCCCCCCCCCTGCCCCAAGGGAGAAAGGCAGGATTTACAGTTAGGGTCAGGCTCAGGGGCAGTCCGACCCTGACCCGTTGTGTCTGCATGAGGTGGCAGGGAGTTTGCTTTATCGGTTGTCAGGAGAGATGGCTGGGTCTTTGGAGAAGGACATCATGAGTGGTCATGTAGGGGTCGGCTCAAAAGAGGAGGCCCCTGGACAAGATGGGGAGGCACAGACCCACCACAGTGGGTCCACACGTAACCACTGTGAGCACAGCGCAGGGGGTCTCATCCTGCTGGACCTCGGCCCTCCCTGAGATGAAACCAACTCAGCAGCGCCTACCAGCCTCTCTGATAGGACGCTGCTCTGTCTTCACACACAGCATCTGTCCTCTTTACATGGAAACAAACAGGAAGGGGAGCGCCATCGCCATAGCAACATGAGCCCCTTACGGGCAGCCTCCTCGTCTGTCTCCAGGAGTCCTCCTGGTTGTTGGGGAGCCTCTCGTTGTTCTGTGGCGCCGTCCCAGCGACTCTGATTCATAGTGACGGCAGCCAGCTGCATCGAATGGCCCCCAGGGTCCCCAGAGAGTGAGTCAGCAGGCCTGTCCCCCAACGTTGCCGGGTGGGCTCTCTCAGCCAGCTGTTTGGTTGGCACACAGCACTCCACCACCGTGCCACGTGCAAGAAGCGTGAAGACACGGTGCATGGGTCCAGTTAGCCGTGGAGCACACCCAGTTGGAGCACAGCGGTGGCGTGACTGGGTCTGTCTAGCATCGGCTGCTCCCCCGCCACTCCTCAGGAGGAAGGCAAGGCTGTCTGCACTCATGCAGGTTGATGTCCACGTTACGTGGGCTGCTGTTGCTGGTAGACCGAACAGAACTTGGTGGAGTGGGTTTGGCACCAGCAGAAAGACCACACGGGGTGTCATTAGCAATGGGAGGGGTACATGTTCTCTCAGCAGTTCAGAGCTCCGACTCTGGCTCTGCCTGAGGGCTCTGGGGAGAAGGAAGACCCACGTTTGCTGGTTGCTGGATGGTCTTCCCCTGCTTGTCCTTGCTTGCTTCTTTCTGCACAGGAGCTGGTCTAAAAGCCTCCTCCCAGCTGGGGTGACTCCTCAGGTGCAGGTGGAATCGTAGGACAACTTGAGGGAGGCATCTTATGTCATGGCAGCAGCTGGTGCTGCTACTGCTGCTGCTGGTCCAGGGATCCTACACTGAGAACCGACAGGGTCCCTGGCCATGCAAGGGTTAGCTCTCAGTGTGCACCGACAGGCTGCAGGATCCAGTCCACCCAGGTGTGCCTGGCAAGAAAGACCTGGCGGTCCTCACCCGAGGAAACCTTCCCCGTGCCCCCTCATCTCCAACCACCCCCCCCCCAAGCACAGTTCTATTCTGACACATATAGAATCCCCCTGAGACTTGGCCAATGTGGTGACAAATGGTGGCTTATGGCTCACTCCTTGTTTGGCCAGTTAGTTTTGCTTTTAAAATAATAGTGGTCAAGTTTCTGCGCCTTCAAGGAATGAAGGCTAGCTGGCTGTCTACCTTTAGGGCTCCGTCACTGGAGTCCGAGAGAGAGACTGACGGACGCAGTGGTCAGGTGTGCCATGGCAGGGCAGCGATTGTGAGGGTGGCTTAGGGCCCAGCAGTGTTGGCTTGCTGTGCCCGGGCAGTGGTCAGAACAGACTGTGCAGTGCCTAGCCAACCGCCACAGAGAACCACATACCCATCCAGACTCCCATGCTGGTGCTCCCCCCTCCATGTTTTATTGGGGTGCTGGAATACAGGCCAGTGACCACTGCTCGGCTGTCCATCCGTCACCACTCGCTGCAGCCCCGAGTGACAGATAAGAACGGCCCCGGTGGGTTTCTGAGACTGGATGGGAGCAGACAGCCCCATTCTTCTCCTGAGGAGTGGCGGGTAGGTTTGAAACTTTGACTAGTCCCACAGTCTGACTTGTTTGGAGAGAGGCTCTGTCAGTCTCAGAAATAGGTAGCAAGCAATGGGTCAGCTCCTTTTCTTTCTCCAGTGAGTTTACCAAAAATGGCTTGGAAGGGAAAAAAACACACAAAAGATGACATGCCTGTATGTGGGACAATTCCCCCTCCCCATTCATCCCAGCCCTGCCGTCACCTTGAGGAACCTGCCTGGACCACACTTCGTGGCCTCAGGTCCGTCTGAGGCTCCCCAGATGCTGCTTCCACCAGACACCTGTGACCTCACAGGGAGAGATGCCCTCACAGGGTGAGGATACTGAGGGACTGAGTGCATTCTTTCTAGTTCATCTTTATTTCGGAGGTCTGGCACCCCCACCCCCCACCTCCAACATCTAGAAACCTAGTCCAGTTGCTTGGAGCGGACTGTGCCCGCCCAGAATGGGAAAGCCTCACCATCCATGGTCACAGACCCACAAAGCACTGCAGCAGGGGCTTCCCGCCCACCCAGAAGGCAAGGGAAGCAGAAGAGAATATTGAAAACCGGCCCCATGAGGGTCTGGGCCATTAAAGACAAGCTTTTGTCCTGTTGCTTTGCAAACTCTCAATGCCAAAGGTCACTTGTACTTTGTGCTCCGGGATAAAAAGAGAAAATACTCTAAGTAGCCCCAGAGGGGGCTTTGGCTGGATACTAATGTGTGTCCTCCTTCTAAAGCCTGCTGTTGTTTCTCTGAAGAAAGAGCCAGCGCTGAGCTGTGTTGCTGTGTACACCCTAGGAAGCAGTCCAGGTGGGGAGAGGGCCTTTATTAAGGAGCCCAGAAGCTGCCTTTCCCCAGCCCAGCCCAGCCACCAGGACCTTGTGTGCTAGGGCCCACCAGCATCAGGGCATCTCTGCACTGGCTGCTAAGACTTGGCTGAACAGCTGTGGAAATCGGATCAAAAGACCCCCAGGAGCCAGGGCTCAGGCATGGAGCCTTGCATGGATGCTGAGGTTCTGCCCCAGTCCTCAGTCAGTGCTCAGGACATCGGTGGATGTGCTACAGTGTAGGCCCAAGGCTGATTTCCCGGAGAAATCCTGGGCTTGTCTACAAAAGAGACTTTCAATGATACAGTTGCGGTAGGATGGGTGGGTATATTTATGTATGGGTGGGTGGGTGAGTGGGTGTGTGACTAGATGGGTGGATGGATGGACTGAGCGATTGAGGGGATGGATGCAGCTAGGTGGGAGTAGTCTTTGGAGAAGGATTGCATGCCTACTGTAGTAGTTACACAACTTCCTATCAACTTGATCAAAGAATGAAGGGGTGGAGTCGGGCCTGTTAATTAGGTCACAGCCTTGTGGGCGTGACCTTCTCAGCAGGATTCTGGGAACTTCCTCTCCCTTAATTCTGCCCCTCACTCTCTCTCTTTTCTCTGCTTCACCCTCTGATGAGGAGCCTCCCTCTGGGAACCGGAGGAGCCACGTGGAGACATGCACCAGTGCTGTGATGTTGCTGGACCCACGGGACTCTTCACACACCAGCCTACGGTCTTCCTGCATCCAGTATCACTGCATGACTGCATGAGTTTGAAGAGGAATTTGGAGATGAGTTTTGGATATATAGGCTAATATCAGACTTACGGACTTGATCTGGACTGGCTGGAATGTTTCCTTAATAGACAGTTGCTCTTTGATATTAAGCCCTCTCTTACACACCTATGCGTGCCCCTGGATTTGTTTCTCTAGTCACTCACACACACACACACACACACGTGCTACAGCCGAGTCAGGATAGAAGAGAGAGCCTGTCTGATGGATGGATGGCACCCTGGCTACAGCGTGGGCTCCCACTTTCTATCATGTACGAGGTGAAGGTTTACAGAGCAACTCAGCTTTGCATCCAATGATTCACACAGAGTCTGCTGAGACACATCCATTGCAGGACCCTCAGCGTCCCACCATGGGTCCACATCTGTTTCCACATAGCCAGTGTTGAGTCCCGTGGAGAGCAGGAGGACGCAGTGCCCAGTTCTGGGCCATCCTCACAAGCACTCCCACCTCCCATCACCGTGCCAATCCACCTCACCGTGGGTCTTCCTCTCCTACCTGAGTTTCTGACTCACCAAGGGCGACCTCTTTCCTGGGGACTGTCTCTTCCAATCACATGTCCCAAGTGCTGGAGACAAAGTCTGGCCTCCATCACAAGGAGGGTTCAGTGAGGCCCCAGGGGTCTCAGTCTGCCCTGACCCCTGTAGCATGTTCCAAAGCAGAGGTCTGCTGGTCTAGCAGAGTCATGCCACACAGCAGGACAGCTGGACAGGGTCACTCACGCTCCCAACACCGTTTCCAGGCTCTGGTCCATGCAAAAATGGTATTTGGGTCTTTGGCTCTCTGTTTCATGTTTTTTATGCTTTTACGAAATGTCTTCTCATAGTTTTAGTTCAGGACCGGAACATTCCCGGAACATTCTCTGGAGTCCCTTGAGTCACAGGTGGCTTGTCCCTTGGTCTCTGAGCCGGCAGAGCCTGCTGCCTGTGCCCTGGCGTGTGCGAGGGCTCGTGATGGCTCCTTCTCTCCTAAGGCCACCGTGAGCGCATGCCCCAGACTACGAGGCCCGCAGGGCCGCCTTCTCCTTGGGAGAAGCTGGAGGCGATTCCACCCCCGATTCCACACAGGCAGGAAAACCACCCCGTGCCACGAACCCTGAGAAACTGTGGGTTCTCAGAAGAAAACGGGGCGTTTCTGAGGCCATCTTAAGGGACTGGGGATTGCTTTCTTTTGCTCCTTTTTCTTGTCTCCCACACTTTGCAGGAGGTGTCCTGAGTACAGTAGAGCACACAGGACAGCAGCACGGACTCAGAGCTGTCCCGACCCCCTTAGGCGCACACATAGACAAACATACATGCACACACATATAACATGCGTATACATGCATATACAAATACACACAGCACAAACACGTACACAGATATACCTACATATACACACACATGCACACACAACCTTTGTGACCAGAGGCAAACCGCCCCTTGCCTCAGTCTCCCTGCTTTTCCTGCCTGTGGGGATTAAACACCTCCATCTTTTTACACACACTTGCATAAGTCCCCCTGGAACAGAGCAGAACTGGCCATTTTTATTAAGCGTACTGGAAGAGAGAAGACTATTCCCTATATTACAATGCATCCCATAAACACAGCTGCTTCAACTGCTGCATCCGGCCATTCCCATGTCAGATGAGAGGGCTCCTGGAGAGGAGCATGCAGGCAGGATTTCCTCTGCACAGCTGGACAAAAGGCACTGTTCCTCGGGCCCCACCTCTGGGAGCACCGGGGAGGGAAGTCCCAGCAGTCTCAGGTGCCTGCCACTCTCTGGTGGGAAAGAGGGATGGCGGGTGCTCCCTCAGGCTCCCCATGTTCTCCCCCAATAGCATGTGTCCTCCCTAGGCATTTCTTTCACCACCTTACCTAGGGAAAGACCTGTGTCCAGTTTCCTGGGACAGAGAGCAAATACTATTTTGACGGTGGCTGCAAGTCTTCTGATAGGTTTCTTGGCCATTAAATCCTGGGGTGAGGCCTCCAAAGCACTTTGAATGTTCTGGAAGCTGCCAAGTCAGAATTTCTGACATCATGGCTCGGTGGGTCTCCTCAGCTGGAATCTGCCACTCACAGGCCGAGGTCCCGGGCGGTGGCTTTCAGACTCGGCTCAGAGGAGCAGGGTGGTGCTCAACTTTGCAAGGGCCTGCCCTGGCACGGGAGGGTGCAGGCTAATGGCAGCTCCACTGGGAGGTCTGGTCTTGCCTTTCACTGACTTTCACCCCCAGACTGCAGGTGGGGACCCCTGGAAAGCCTTCTCTTGGGTGCCAGGGCACTTGGTCTTGTCCCTCTGCAGGGAAATCCCAGAAGCACCGACCTTCCAGGCTGCCTGTCCCTCCCCTTTCAGCTCTCCATTCCCCTAGGCCGACAAGTCCCTTGGACTCAGCCAGATCACTTCCTCTGAGCTGATTTAACTCCCAGAGACCCCACAGGGCAGGATCCTGGTGGCGCTGAGACTCAGAGCTTGACAGGAGCGGACTGCTTCCTCTGTGTCCCTCAGAGCAGCTGGTGGGTTCAACCCCCTGGCTTGGTGGTTAGCACGAGGATATTTATCTCCATTTCCCAGTGCTTTCCAAAGTGGTTCCCATTGCCCCTGCAGGGCCCGGGAAGGAGCCAGGAGGGCTGCAGAACATGACATCTGCACTTGGTCCTAGAGTGTGGAGTCTCACCTGCAATGGGTCTGCATTGGTGGGAGTGCTCAATCTTTGTTTGTCTCTGAAAAGGCATGATAGGCCAAATAAATTTGAGAACCTGTGTTCTGGACAAAGCAATGATTTCTACCAAGAGCAGAGTGGACCATCCTCCTCTTCAGCTGGTACTGGTACTGGTACTCTTCAGATGATACTGGTACATCTGCTGGGGGGAGGGGAACCACAGCACTTCTACATTTACCTTCTAACAAGTGAGTTGGCCACCCAAACTGCCCCCCTCTTCCCAAAGCCACCTCAGAAAAGAAGATTGACGATCCTTTCAGAAAGGCCATGACCTTGAAGGGCAGTTCTACTCTGCTCCCCTGAGGTCAAGGGCCCCTGAGGTGGTGAGGGCAAGAGTGAGGAGCCATGCCGCCTGACCTCTAACCCCCACACAGCAGGGGGTCCTCACCTACCCTTCTCCTAGTAGCTTGAGCTCAGCTCTCAGGAGGAGTAAAATGTAGATACAGATGAGAGTGTGTTACAATGTGGATATGGACATCAATATTTTGATGATCAAAAATAAAGACTCCTATGCTTTTCAGATGGACCTCTAGGGTCAATGGTAAGAAAATTATTTGTGAATCAGCACAGTTAGGACGCTGGCCCCAGGGGAACACTGTTTTGGACAGCAGAAAGAAATTTCACTCAGGCCCATGTGGAGTTATGGAGAGTATGAGGGGTCAGATACCAATAGTTAATCTGCATGAACAAAGGCAAAACCCTAAAATGCAGGAACAAAATCCCTTACCGGTCAGTGTAGAGACAGGGTGTTGCATTTGTTTTCTGAAAATATGGCTTGACTGAGACAGAATGCTCATGAACAAGTGGTGCTTCTGGACTTTAAACCTCTGTTCTGCAGTCCTTGTCGCAACAATACACACAAGAGCAAAGCGAACACATTTTTAGCAGCCAGGGTGTCAGGTCATAAATATCTCGACACATCTGACCAAGACTAGAGTGCCAACTTGAAGGTGGAGGCACATGGAGAGGGAAGAACAAGTCATCCACCTTGAGGAGAAGCAATGCGAGTTTAATTGGTGCTGGTGTGGTGTTGGTGACTGTGGTTAGTACTGACTCAGAGTTCTGGCATAGGACAGAACAAGTGTCGCCTGGCCCTCTGTTAGGCTCACCTGTTTTGATGTTTGAGCCCATTGTCGCAGCCACGGCGTCCGTCCACAGTGTTGAGGGCTGTGGTAGTTACATCATCTGGTGTCAGATTAAGAGTGATGGGGTAGTCTAGCCTGTCAATCAGGTGATAGCCAATGAGGTCTCCTGAGGGTTTTGGGAACGCCTAAGGCAGGGGGGCGGGTCCTTAGAGCTGGAAATGCCGTCAGCTAAAAAGACAAGCTGCCCCAGGCAGCACAGGTTCGGCTTGAACTGTGTCAAGTGCTTTGTCGTTGGGGTGTTTGTCCTTAGGGCAAACGGCCCTTCCCTAGGCCGGCCACTGCAAGACGTGAAGTCACTTTCTTAAGGGTTAAAAGAACCTGTAGGGGCAGATGTCTTGCCTGGGTGACCCCAACTTCCATGAAGGTCAGAGGTGAAAGGGCAGTATCAACACTGCCTGAGAAGACCCTGTGGAGCCCGGGCCTGGCCAGCCCCACTGCAACATCTCAGCACCGTGATGCTGCAGCATCTCAGCAGGTGATGTGCTCACCTGTCGCTAAGAGCACCAGGCCCCGCTCTCTCCTGTCAGGGCCTCAGGCTGGTGACGACTATGGACACAAGAGCATTTGTCTGCAACGGCGCAGGGCTGGCCCTCTGGAGCGGACCAAGACACCTTACTTCCGTGTGCGCCAAATCCTCAAACATCATTAGCTCCTCTAGTCACGGTTATTATTAAAAAAATTAAGTCTTCCAGTAAAAACTTTCCATAGGAGAGTCGTCCCATCCAAGCCCATTAGTAGGAAACAAGTTAGGAGAAGTGAGAAAAGTCATGACGTAGATCTAGAGAGGAGACTCTAAAGACGTCCACCAGCTGCCCACACAGGAGACCCATAGAAGTGGCCACTCTGTTGCGGAAGAGTTTGGCACTGGGAGTAATTTGTAAACCCCACCACCTGGCAGGATTCTGGCAGCTTGGTCTAGTCCGGTAGGCTTCAGCCTCAAGATGAGCCATTTTTCCAAGTCCAAGGCACGTGGACAGTTTTGGTCAAGTTTTTCAGGAAAAGCTGGTCTGTGGATGACAGAACTTGATATGGCCATGGTTAATTCAAAATAACATTTCTGAGCAAAAGGCCAGATGGTAACTCCAGAACCCATGCCAAGCTCAATAAAATTAGTGTTTAGGTAAAAGGTATGTTAGACCAAAACAAAAGCAAAAAAATTATGCTGGAACACAGCGGTTGTTACTCTTAAAAAATTTTCAGGTTTAAGGCCCAACCCATAAGTTGTTTAACTCTGTATTAGCCTTGTAGGTAAGAGGTTACCTTCAAAATAGCAGTTAGCAATTAAAAGAACTGAAATCCTAACCTAGTAAGGAAAAAAACTTATGATTTTCGATGAAGTTGCAAATTGTCAGGAATTTGCAAAAATCTGAGAAATGTCGCTGGAGCATCTGCCTTTTCCAAAACCACATGGTCTGGGCAACTAGTTCATCAAACATGAGCCTCCAAAGAAGTGTGTGCACCTTCCAACCCGTGAGCAAAAAGACTGTCACTCCCACGGCCGTTGAAAGCTTGTCTTTGTTTCATGCTATCTGATAGTAAACCTCAACTAGTGCAATTTAGTCAGATGGGTAAAACTTGGACTATCGCAGACAAATTTATCACCGAAGAATCCCTTTTGATGTTGCCCTTGCTTGGTATTTTTCATATCAACTTTCGGAAACCCTGGAGGGGGGGCGGGAATGAACACAGTAGCAGATCTGAGTATAACGTAGCATATCGTTCCAGCCAAAAGGCAGGTGAGCTTCAAATTATAGCAACCATTTGTTAGCTCAGTGTAATACTAGCAAATCAATCACATTAAGATCGATCTTCAAATTACCTACAGAGCACAACGCCCTGCGGGGTCCTGGTGGTGCAGGGGTTACAGGATGGACTGATGATTACAAGGCCAGCAGTTTGAAAGAGCCAGCCTGACCTCCTCGGGAGAGAGACTGGATTTCTTCTTGTAACTAGCTACAGGTTCACAGGCTCACGGGGGCAGCTCTGCCTTCCCCGCTCAGTCAGCGTGAGTCGGAATTGCTCGATAGCAGGGAGTTTGCGCTACTGCATACACTGCTGAAATAAAGGGCAATCCTTTCACATTTCTCAACTCGCATTTAATCAAAAGTAGCATTCAGATTTGGGGGGCATCACTGCCCTCTGGTGGTTGTGGGAGCTACCCAGTGCTGCCCCTGAGAGCCGCTGCTGGATTTGAACCGCTAAGCCCGCGGGCCGCAGTCCCGCACTCAACCACTTACGCCACAGGGGCTCAGCCCGCATTCAGACTTTTTTTTTAACATCTGTGTTCAATGATACAGTTTCTGAAAGTCCTAAAACATAAATTCATAAATCTGAGAACACTTACTTATGGACTTCCAAAAGGATCATGGAAATGTGGGGGGCAAACACTCCCTTTTCTGGTGCCAGTTACACACACACACACACACACACCAGGAGAGCCCACTGGGAAAGATACCCTGGACCTGGTGGAAAGAGCCCACCTTCTCTGGTACGGGAGAAAAGAGACCCTGAATCTCTGACACAACACCTAGAGGCACCACTCTTATATCTCCAACAGGACAAAGAGGGAACGAGGAATAAGACACACCATCTGAATGAGGTAGACCAGAAGGGTGAGTGTCCAAGGAGTTACAGAAATGCGGCCACTTAGAGTACATGGAGGACAGGACAGTGTCCCCTGTGGCAGTGACATCGTCTCCTGACAACTTGTGCAGGGGTGGAGTTAAGTCTGTCAAACAGGTCACAGCCAGGGAGGCTCTGTGTCGGCGTGGGCTTCTCCCGAGGATTCTGGAAACTCCAGTCTTCCTCTCTGGAGGTGGGATGCACGCTTGGTGGGAGCCATTCCTGATGACGAGGCTGATGGAGCGAGCCTGATGCAGTGAGAGCCCTGGAGCTGGAGGAGTCACGTGGAGACCCAGGTCAGCAGCTAGATGCTTCCACTGCCACTGGATCCATCAGACTTTCCATCCACTGGCCTGGGATCTGACTGCACTTGGCATCACTGCATGTGCTGCGGGAGTCTGAAGAGCAATTTATAGACTGGTGTTGGATATACAGGCTAATACTATACTTGTTCTGGACTGGGCTGGGATGTTTATTACTATGCAATTACTCTTTATATAAAGCTTCTTATACACATGAGTGTCTGGATTTATTTCTGTAGTCAACCCAAATTAACCTTTCCCCAAAGCATCATCAATACATCAGTGATCAACGCACCTCAGTTACCAGCAGAAGCAGAAGATGATCTGTGATTGGTCTTGATGGCCAAGCCCGACTCACAGCCATGGAGTCGATGCCAGCTCACTGCCACCCTATGGATCAGGGTGGAACTGTCCCTGGGCTTTCTGAGACTATAGTTTTTCATGGGAGTGGAAAGCCCAGTCCTTCTCCTGGGGAGCAGCCGGAGGCTTTGAACTTCAGACCCTCAGTTAGCAGCCCAGTCTGTAAGTGCTCTACCACTAAACTCCTTAGGATCAGGATCGGGACACAATTTTGGATTGTCTACAGGACTGATTCAAGGCTTTCAATCAAACCAGCCAGGAAATAGCTCATATGCATCCTCGTACTCCACATTCCATAAAGAGCACAGCCAGGCCGGTCCTTAGAAACTCGGTGGCCCAACCCTGGCCAGCCTAGGAGAGCAGCAACGTCCCCCCTCAGAGACACTGCCTGCTGGGTAGCTGTGAGGCCACATTCACTGTCAACCTTTACCGTCTACAAGCCCAGTGGGCACGACTGAAGTTTTGATGCACCCTGAAGTGTTTCCTGAGCCACCACACCCCGTTTTCTGTTCTGCAGGACCCGCAAACATGCAGCCTCGCTGGTGACCAGCAGCTATGGGTCAGTGCTTTGACTTTCTGCGCTGTCCCTGACTTTCCTTGGCAAGCTTCAGGTCTAGGTGGTCACTCTTCACACACACACACACACAACACACACACACTCACACTATCCTTGCCTCTCTGGCTATCTCTGTGTGTCCTCTGCCAGCAGAAGCCATGGTCTCATTTCCCAATCTGCTCCAGAACCCACAGAGACTGTCACATGCATGTCCTGTGGACATGCTGCCTGGAGGAACCTGGGCCGGTAAGCAGAGGGCAGCACAAGTGAGGAACCCCCTGGACAAGATGGCATGGCGCGGTGGTGGCCACAACTGCTCACTCACTCGTGCGGCTGGCCCGTCTGGACGGTGCTCTGATCTGTTTCCATGTCTGGCTGTGAGTCAGAGCTGACTGAACAGCCACCTAGCCACGAGTACATGTGCTCACACGGCCACAGGAGCAGATGCTGCACATAGAAAGCACATATGAAGTATGCTTATGTATCTCCAGATGCATCGGAACATAGACTACATTTGTCATATATAAAACACCTGTCCTTGCGACCACTCAGTAGACTCACTGTGTTGTACAACCATTGCCACTCTCTGTTTTCAAAAATCTTCATCTCTCCAAACAAAGGGGAGAAGCAAGATCCCAGTTTCAGGACCAGGGCCCTCTAGTGACTTTCTGCCCACCCCACCCCCGCCCTCCCCCGCCCCTTGGCCTTCCCTGCCCTTAGCATTTTCCTGGCCCTCACTGCCGGGGACTTGATTCCAACACAGACGTCCTGGTACTGGAGCTATAGCTCGGGCTGCTAACCACAAGGTCAGCAGTTCAAACCCACCAGTTTCTGGAAAGAGTAACAGTCTCCTGTGAACCCACAATGACAGTCCTATCCTGTCCTGTAGGGTCGCTGTGAACTGCTATCTAGACAAATCACATCCATGCCCTTCCCCGACCTTACCTGCCCCTCCCCCCATCCCAGTGTGGGCTCAGGTACACTCACTGAAGCTCCTCATGGGTGTCCATCCAACACCGCCACCACCACCTCCCTCCCCACCTGCCTGGCTGACCTCCGTCCACTCCCTGAGGATCAAGCACATTGACCGGCCAGGCCAGGGGTTGGGGCAGACCTGACTGGCCCTCATCTTGCCCAGTCTGCCTGTGTTTTAGGTACCGACCCCCTCTGACCCTGGCAGGGACAAGGGAAATCAAAAACCAGCTGGTTCTTGGACATCACCTGCCCACAGCCTGGCTTGCAGCAGTTCCCAGGATGAAGGTCCTACCACCACCACCCTCAGACCTGCACTGAGGGCTGGCCTGGACCTCTGAACTCCTACCAGCCCTAGTCCCAGGCTCCTCTGGCCCTCCAGCAGCTTGCCACCCAGGAACATGAGCCCCCTCTCCCCCGCATACACACAGCTTGCATCCAACCTCCAGAGCAGACAGCTGCCATCCTGGTTGACTTTGCAGAGTTAAATATTTGCGCTTGTTTGAGAAACGTGATTTCTAGGTCATCTTGAATTCGTGAATGGCGTGCTCCCCAGTCTATTAATCACCTAGTTTCCAGAGCTTGCTGGTTGCCATGGAGCTGCAGTAGTCAGAACCATGTCACCTCCAACTGAAGGGAGGCCCAGCAGTGCCACATCACCTGCATGGGAGAGCTTCTCAGCACTGGCCCTCCATGCTGAGGCCTGCGAGAGCTGCGGGGCAGGGAGGACTCCGCACATTGTATTGTCTTGCAGGGAGAGGTTTGAGCACTGCTGAGCTCCCCATCCCGGGGTCTCCTTGGTGAATGTTTGCAGGCAGACGTACAGGCCTTTCCATCTCCCTCCTCTTAGCTGGGAGTTCTGCCAAAATCACCCAGCGGGTGACCCGGTGGGTCCTTGCAATACGCGTGCCACAGCTCCCTCGGCCCACAGGACGCAGACTCTGCTCTGCTGCTATTGTCAATGTGTGCCTTGTTTGCCCCAGAGTTCCGTTTGTTTTACCCGTTGATGTTACTTCATCTTCACAGCACATTACTCAGTAGCTCCACCCTACCAAGAAGAGTGTGCACTCATGCCCACAGCAGATGGTTTGATGCTGACACCTCCTCCGTTTCTTTGATGGGACAAGCAAGGAAACCTAAAACATCTATGTTGTGATGAAAGTTGCAAGGTTTCGGATACCAAGACTGCTTGGTTAGATGGGCCTTCCCGAATATCCACACCAGGGGCACTCATATCAGGTCAGCACACAGGCAACTTATGAAATGATCAAGTCAAGATGGTCCCCACCAACTACCAAAATGCAAAACATATATCTATCTTTGTTTATTTACTGCATTTATTCATAAATGCATTGAAAATTCTTTATATGGACAATGTATGTTTATGTACTTTGCATAACCCCATGAGTCCATATCGCACAACACAACACAATTAACTATGGAGACTTTTTGTCATGACCCGAGTTTACTCTGATGACTTGCACTGAATGGAATGGGCCAGAGATGCGTAGTGTGGACAGTAGCTGCTGACAGCCAGCCTCAAGCACCCTTCCAAAAGGTCATCAGTCATGGCGAAGCAGTACTTGGACTTAATGATTTTTATGGGGGAAAAGGCTGACTCACATTTATAAATAAGTAGAGCCGAAAAACGCAGTCAAGGAGGTAGTGGGTACTTTCCCTATGCAAGTAAATTTCAGAACTGTTCATGCACGCTGGACTTCAGCTGAATGTCGGGGTGTAGTGTCAAACTCTCCCATTCCATGTGAAAATGATGCATTTTTGTCTTCTTACTTGGTCCAGCTCCCCCACTCATTTTAAAATCCTTTCTTACATTTAAGAGAAAAAAACACAAAGTTTAAAAATTGTCGATAACTTAGCTTGTCGGTTTTGCTGCAGTCAGAGCAGTTGCTTGAGCATGCGTTTGACACCTAAGATTGCATCTGATGGCCTGCGCTCTCTATTAATTAAGTGGCGAGATTGATGATAGGCTTCCGTCTATTGTTTTAATGCCACTGGATCTCCCCACACAAAGCACAAACCTTTCTGTCTTGGAGGAAGGACAGCGAGGCTGCTCCCTGGAGACCTGTCCCTGGAGAAGGACATCGCGTTTGGTAAAGCAGAGAGGCGGTGAAGGAGGGATGGGCCTTGTGAAGAGAGACAGATGCTGTGGTCGCAACAATGAGCTCGGGCGCAGGAGCGGTGCGGAGGCTGAAGCAGGACAGGGAGGTGCTTCCTTCTGATGGGTCCGAACCAGCCTCCACCGCCAACAGGGCAGGGGGAGTTTTGGGGGGAAAGGGGGTGAATGACAATCTGGACAAGATAGAAGAAACCGTCCCACAATTGATTGTGGTGATGACCGCACACGGCCTTTTATATATGGTACTGTTGACGACGGTATGATGTGTGAATTACATGTCAATACAGTTGTCAAAGGACAACTGCAAAGGAGTGGAAGCAAAGATGAGGAGATCTCACCCCGTGGACCTCGGCTGTGTCACCAGGAGGGGCCAGTCCATGGAGAATGAGGTGCGTGGACACAATGGGCTGAAACATTGTAACCTTGCGCCGTGCGTGAGGCCGCTGTGAGTGGGGACTGGCTTGTTGGCCTCCAACCACAGCGGCTCAGCTGGGAAGACTGAGCAGCATCTTGGATCCCGTCTGTGACCTGCTAGAAGTGCTTGCTGCTAGCAAGGGCGTGGAAACCCAGCTTCTGCCCGGATGCTGGTCTGCCCCGGATTCCTCCTGGGCCTCTGGCAGCTGCAAACAAAGCTGGGCTTGACACAGGAGGTGTCAGGGGAGACTGGAGAGTCATGTGGCCTGAGGATAATTGGTCCCAGGAAGAGGCTATGGGAGGTGAATCTGCTCTAGCTGACTGAAGTGCTGTGTACACCTTGGGAGGGAGAACGGGCTCTGTCTGAAAGTGTACCTCAAAAGAGCAAAGAGAAACAGCATTAGATATCCACATTAGACATCTACACTTATGTAAAAACAAACCCAGACACTTAGTTATATATATATATATATAGATAGATAGATAGATAGATAGGTTTAATGAGCTGATACCAAGGGCTCAAGTAGAAAGAAAGAAGAAATTCTAGTAATCTTTTTTTTCTGTATGAGTTGCTGTGTTCTCAATTTTAGAACCATTTTTATGGAAATATGAGGGGGTACCCCCCCAAAAGCAGTGCATATCTGTTTTTGTGATGTGAAGGGTACAGTGCATTTGGAGCTCATTCCACCAGACTGTTCATCAAGCTTTCTACTTAGAGGTCCTGTACAGATTGTGTAACAATGTGCAACAAAAAAGGCCTGATTTGTGGCAGACAGGGGGCTGGTTTTGCCACCACGACAGCGCACCTGCTCACGCAGCCATCCCAGTGCTCCTGTATTTTGGCAAAACACAGCATGCGTCTCTTGACTCACGCACGTGACTCCCCTGATCTTTCTCTGTGTGACTTCTTTTAGCTTCAGTGAACTCAGAGGGACATGAAAAGACAGCGACCTGAAGAAAAAAGCAAGGGAGGTGCTGCCTGACATCCAAACAGATGAGTTTGAAAAATGTCTCCAAAAATGGAATCACAGATTTGACGAGTGTACAAATGTAATGGAGAGTACTTTGAAGGTATGAGGTTGCTTTGAACAAATTTAAATACACAGCTTTGAAAAAAGGATTTGGGTACCCCCTCATAGACTTTGATTTAAAAGATTGCTTGTAGGCACGGCCAGAAAGTATGGGGCTGTAGACTGAAATCTCACTGGGCAGAGTGGGAGCCGGCCAGCACACTCAGTCCACGTGGCTCCTGGGTGACAGAAAGATGGGGCCAGGGTATGACTCGGGAACCTGGGATTCATCATCAAAGCTGCTCTTCAAGCCAGGAGGAGCAGGAAGCCCACAGGGACGTTTCATAGATGCAAGTGACAGAGCAAGCCCTTGGCTGGCGGCCCTGAAGCAAGACCCAAGTTCCAACCAAACTCCACATGAGAAAGCATACACCCAGGAGAGGCTGCCCCCAAACGCTTCTCTTCTTCGCCCTAAAAGAGAGGAGCTGGTCCCTGGTGCGGGTAGAAGGTGGAATTGCTGTTGCACATGCACACATGCACGCACGCACTTGCTTTCCTCCTCACAGGAAGAAAGTGAGAAACCAGTCTCCCGTCACACGTAAACGCTGTCTGTCTGCAGACGGTGTGGTCAGGCGGGCGTGGTGGTGCCTCGCTGGGCTGAACTGAAGAGATGGGCTGTCTCCTCATGAGTCAATGGCTGGATCCCCCAGAACACAGGCCGTGGGGTGGGGACGAGTGGCAGAGAGGCTGCAGTCTGGGCACTGGGTGCCAACAGGTGCCAACACCCTGCAGAGCCCGCCCACTGCCCTGGAGCTCACGCTGGCTCAGCATAGCCCTGCACCGGGTTTCTGAGACCGCTCATCTTCACAGGAACAGACAGCCTCGTTCTCCTCCCTTGGAGCAACTGGGGAGCTCAAACCCCCAGCCTCACGGTTTGTAGTCAATGCCAGGGACTGCGGTGCCTGCTTCACAGACCAAGAAACAGAGACCCTGGAAGGGCTAGGAACTGCCCGGGGTCCCTGTGATGACACACACACACCTGCCCTTCGCCCCATCAATGCAGTTGCTGCCAACTGTGGCCCAGGTGTGTGTGTGAAGCTCGCTGCCACAGCCTTCCTCTGCAGAGCCCTCTGGTTGGTGGTCAAGGCGCACACCAACCTGAGGGGCATCTTTAGGACCTCTGGAGCAGTGGTTTCCCACTGTCCTTATGCCACCACCTTTTCATGCAGTTCTTCATGGGGTGGTGACATCCCCACCATGAAATTATGTTCATTGCTACTTCATCACTGTCATTTTGCTACTGTTATGAATTGAGCAATCCCTGTGAAAGGGTTGTTCAACCCCCCAAAGGGGTCTTGATCCACAGGTTGAGAACCGCTGACTTGAGGCCAATCAAGTGGCTGCAAGTGAGGGACAAAGGGCTTTCCTCATGGATGCTGTTGGGGCCCTCAGGTTGGCTATGACTCACCGGGGCCTCGGGACCTCAGAACGCAACTCCGCTCCATCCTGCGCCATCCTCCCATGGCCTTTATGCTTCGGCCCACGGTTACGGCCACTGTCCATCCATCTCATCTGGGGCCTTCCTCTCTCTTGCTGTGCTGAGCATGACACCCCCTCCAGGGACTGTTTGGTGAGAGGTTACTCTCCTAAGCTGTGGCTTCCGCCTCCCAAGACACCCCAGGCACAGACCTTTGACAAGGAAATGATGCCAAAGGTTTTCTTTTTTAACAGGCTAATGAAGATAAGATTTCCAGACCATAAAGCTCACCTCTTGAACGAGTATGAGTCAGTGGTTTCTGTGACACTGAGAGAGGTTGTGACCGTGATCAGAGTCTGACGGCAGTAGATTGCCATTCTCCCAGAATACACTTTGAACTCATTAGCAATTCCCCTCACATCCAGCACGCCAAAAAATCCCCAACTCACTGCCTGTGCCAGTTACATCATCTGTGTCAACTTGAGACTATGAAGAATGAAGGGGTGGAGTTTATCCTGTCAATCAAGTCACAGCTAGATGACCTCATTAGGTGGCCCTTTGGAGATGAACAGCTCATTGGAGGCCAGACCCACACCCACTCTCTGCTACACATTCCTGTTGACAGGCTAGTGAAGCTACGCTGGTGGAGCCAGAGTCCTGGAGCTGGAGGAGCTACGTGGAGGCCCATGCCAGCGCGTCCATGCTTCCACCACCACTGGATCCACAAGACTGCCCACCCACTGCCTGGGATCTCCCTGCATTCAGCATCACTGCATGGCTGTGTGAATCTAAAGAGGAATTTACAGACGAGTATTGACATATGGGGTAATATGCCATGTATGAACTTGACCTGGACTGTGTTGGGATGTTTCTTAACATACAATTGCTCTTTGATATAAAGCTCTCTCGCACACATAGGAGTGTCTCTGGATATGTTTCTCTCGTCTATCTGGACTAACACACTGCCGGGAAGCCAATTCGGACTCATGGCGACCCCGTAGGGCTGGACAAGAGAAGACAGCCTCATCTTTCCCTGGGGAGAAGCTGGTGGGTCCGAACTGCTGACCTTGTGGTTAGAAGCTCAACATGTAGCCCGTGAACCCACCAGGACTCCTTCCCAGGCAGGCCCAGAAGACCGGCTAATTTGTCCTCTTTCTCACCAGGGGCGTGTCTCATAACATGGATCATGCGTCAGGTCCTCTCTTGTGACTCCCTGGCTTCCACAACGACCTGGAGTGATGTCTCTTGTCCGGTCCTCACATTTAGTGGCTGTCTCTCTGGAGCCCCAAGGGCCATGGCTGCCATAAGCATTCCTGTAACAAGTGTCAGGGGTCCCCAGGTGGACTTGTCTTGGGGGATGAGTTGCAGGGCCACATAATAACTGCAGGCCACATGCTTTCAGAAGCTGGCAGACTGTTTTCCCACCCCCAGAAGTCATGTCCAGGTGACCCCCTCCCACGGCATCCCCAGCACTGGCTGTTGCGTGGGGATTGGGTCTTGTCTCACTCTGCTGCCGTGTAGCGTGGCTTTGTGTCTCAGTTTGAGTTTCTCTTGTCACTTCTCAGAATGAGCCTCTTTCTGGGTGCCAAACGGGCCATTGGCGCTGTTTTTTTTGTCAGTTCAAATCCTCTGTGGTTACAAAACTAGGGACGATTTGTCTTTATTATTGAGTTCTTTATATAGTGTGGATACAGCCCCTTATGGAACACATTCATTGCCTCTAATGTTCCCTCATCCTGTCTTCTTGAATGATAGACCATTATCAACTTGTATAAAGTCTAACTGACAGCTCTTTCTCTGATCACCTGTGGCCTCGGATATGGTAGCCAAGAAACCAGTGCTTGCTGCCAGGGCTCCTGGGGGTGTCCAGGGGAGGACTCAGCCACTGGCTGTAAGGCGAACGTTTGAACCCCTACCTGTTCTCACTGGCACACCCTGTGTGGAGTTACAGCCGTGAAGACCCACAGGCCAGTTCTACACTGTTCTCATGGGTCATGACAGGTCGGAAGGGATTGGGAGGCAGGAGAGCTTTGAGAATGCTAGGTCACAAAAATGGACCCCTTGGTGTGCGTCTCAGAATTGTGTAGCTGTCACTGAGGTCTGGGGTCTGTTGTTCTGATTTCACCCTTGTGTGTTCGGCCTGGCAGGGGTGGACCTTGGTTTACCTGTAGATATCTACTCTGGACAGTCCTCCCTGAAAAGCTCATTCTTTCACCACTGAATTGTCTCAGTCATGTGTGGAAAAGGAGCGGCATTATCTGTACTCTCATTCGTTCTATCCCACAGCACTTCCTGCAGCTTTATGACAGCACTGTGCTCTCTCAAGGTCTGTAACCTCTGAGAGTTTAACAGTCGAGAAATACAAGTCAGAAAACATTATTCTCTGCCAAGTTGAGTGTGGGTATTCAGAACCCCTTGCATTTCCATGTCCCATATTTGTCAGACCATAGGACGCACTTCCCCCTGCCCCAAAGTGGGGGTAAATGATGGTGCTTCTTATGGTCCGAAGGTGTGGCACCCCAGAACGTTTGTTTATGACCTATGCGCCAGCTTACTGCCCGTGTTGCTTGCAGGCTGTGGGTTGCTGTGCGTTTGGGGGAGTCCTGTTTCCTGGAGTCTCACACCCCCCTCCTCATTTGTGAATGGAAGTGATGATGGCCTTAACTGTTGAGTTGACACTGCTAAATATCACCCTATTTTGCCTGACTGTAATAAACATTTTAGTATACTGGCACTATTTGGTTCAGAATCTTTTTTCCCCCCTCATTTTCCTGCTCTAAAAACTGTGTGTGTCTTCTGGTCTCAATAATATGGTATATTTTCAGATGACTGTTAATTTCAGCCAATAAACCAGACGGGCTTTGGTTGAGGGTGGAACTGAGGGTGATTCTTAAGAGTATTTCTTGTGTAGCAACAGCAAGGCGTCCAAGCCACCAGCATGGGGTATCTTAGCTTAGACTGAGATCAGGGGTTCTCAACCTTCCTAATGCCCCAACTCTTTAATATACCTCCTCATGCTGTGGTGACCTCCCAGTCATAAAATTATTTTCATTGCTACTTAACTGCAATTTTGCTACTATTGTGAATCGGGCACCCCCAGATGAAGCATTGATGCAGATCTTCTTTCAGTCATTTCAACTGCTTTTGCCTGCTTGTTTGTTTTCAGTGTACAAGTCTTGCACTTCGGTGGTTCAATTTTTTTCTCAAGTATTTTATTCTTGCTTGTGCTGTTAGAAATGAGATAGTTTTGCATTTACTTTCAGATAGTTTATTGTTTTTATTTATTTATTTATTTTTTTTTTTTAGGCATCACTGCCCTCAGGTGGTGGGAGTAGGAGGCCCAGCCTTTGCTCCTAGGAGCTGGAATCGAACCTCCATCCCAGTGGGCCGCAGTCCCGCACACAACCACTACGCCACCGGGGCTCAGCCTAGTTTATTGTTTGTCTGTGGAAATTGGATTGATTTTTGTATATTGATCTTATGTCTGCATCTGGGTTGAACTTCCTATTAATTCTAATAGTATTTAGTGGTCTAGCAAACATATAAGTAACAGTTAAGTCTTCTAAGTGATTTTTTAACTGAATTCCTAAGAAGAACAAAATACGGTCTAGCTCATGTATGTATGTGCATGTGTGTATATATAAATGTGTGTATGTGTGAGTGTATGTATACATATGTAAGTGTGTATATAAGTGTACATAAGTGTGTGCCTGTGCTAGTGTATATGCCAGTGTGTGTTTATGTGTGTAGTTGTGTCTATGAAGATACTAACACATATCATTGATCATGCTTCAAACAGCTGCATTTTCTTTTTTTAAAAAAATCATTTTGTGGGGGTTTGTACAACTCTTATCACAATCCATACCTCCACCCATCGTTACAGGTATATTTGTACACTTGTTGCCCTCGTTATTCTCAAAACATTTCCTTTCTACTTGAGCTCTTTGTATCAGCTCCTCATTTTCCCCTCTCTCCCCATTCCCCCCATGAACCCTCGATAATTAATAAATTATTATTTCTTATCTTATATGGTTCAACATCTCCCTTCACCCACTTTTCTGCTGTCTGCCCCCCAGGGAGAAGGTAATATATAGATCCTTGCAATCTGTTCCCCTTTCTACCCCACCTTCCCTCTACCCTCCCGGTATCACCACTCTTACCACTGGTCCTAAAGGGATCTTCTGTCCTGGATTCCCAGTGCTTCCAGTTCCTATCTGTACCAGTGTAAATTCTCTGGTCTAGCCAGATTTGCAAGATAGAATTGATGTCATGATAGTGGGAGGTGGGTGGGTGGAGAAGAAGCATTCAAGAATTAGAAAAAAGTTGCATGTTTCATCACTGCTACCTTGTACTCTGACTCCTCTCCTCCCCGAGACCCTTCTGTAAGGAGAAGTTCAGTGGCCTACAGATGGGCTTTGGGTCCCCACTCCGCACTTCTCCTGACAATAATATGATTTTTTGTTTTTTGATGCCTGATCCCTTCGACATCTCATGATCACACAGGCTGGTGTGCTTCTTTCATGTGGGCTTTTTTTTGCTTCTCAGCTAGATGGTAGCTTGTTTACCTTCAAGTCTTTAAGAAGCCAGATGCTGAATCTTTTGATAGCTGGGCACCATCAGCTTTCTTCACCACATTTTCTTATGTACCCATTTGTCTTTTGCAATCATGTCAGAAAGGTGAGCAACATGGAATGCCAGTTTAACAGAACAAAGTATTCTTGCATTGAGGGAATACTCGAGTGGAAGTCCAATGTTCATCTGCTACCTTATTACTAAACCTATAAATATATATACATAGATCTAATTCCCCATCATCATATATAAACATATTACATATGGACATGCCTGTATTTAGACATCTATAAATGCCCTTTACCTCCTAGTTCTTTGCTCTATTTCCTTTTACTTTCCTCTTGTCCCACTAGCATACTCAGCCTTCATGTGGTTTTCAGTAATTCCTCTGTTAAATTGTCTTGGATCAATCCCTACCAGGCCTCTTAAATCCTCTTTGCCACGGATCTTGGATCATTTGATGTTCTCTTGTCTCCGGGTTTGTTAACACTACTTCCTTTCCTTCACCTCCTCCTCTCCCATGTCCCCCCTGAGCCATCAGTCTCATTGTTTTCTCCTCCAAACTGTTTATCCCACCTATCTTATCTACATAGACCTGCAGAGATAGTAATATGCACAGAAGAACAAGACAGAGCAAAACAAGGTGACAAAAGAAAACAGAGCAATGGCAAGGACCAAGCAGACATCTGCATTTTCTAGGGCGTGAGGACTTGTGGTCCCTGGCAGAAAGCAGGTCTCTGACAGCTGGTGTCTCTGTGTCTCACTTGGGCATCTTCAACCTATTATGAATGTTGCAATTCTGCTTTTGCACACTTCATGAGACTGCCCACTGGAGCCACTAAGCTGACACTATGTAGGGTCCCGAGGCGTAACGCTACAGGAGCAGGCAGCCGTACCCTTCTCACTTGGAGCTGCTGGTGGGTTTGAACTCCCAACCTTGTGTTTGGCCATCAAACACTACAGGCTGGTGTAAAACACCACTATGCTACACAGCGGAAGACTTGGTGACAATATTCATCCTATGGCACCGTGTGCCTGCACGGGAAGTCAGGTGTTTCTTATAAGGCAAGGGCTGAAGGCATGTATGTGCCCGTCTCCCTGAGTGTCCAGTCCTCCTACTGGGACAGGGACAGGGAGGTGTCTGATGGCAGGTGTACAGGGGTCCCCTGCAGCCTGGCTGGCCCAAAGCGCACATTTCGCCACACTGGATGAAGCTGAAACTCCATGCTGGCTAGCTAATATCCTGAGCTATCATCTTTCATCGTAAGAGGAAAGCATTACAAATCTGCAGATGTCAAGTGAGAAACAGGATGCCCCTCCAATCTGGGGGAGAGGAAACCTGGGCTGCAGTCAATGGTCTCTGATGGTCCCTTCCCTGCTCAGCCTGGCTGGGACCAACTCCTCAGGAAAGTCTGACCACACCCCAAGTCTTCCGATTCCCGCCGAGGTTGGCCGCTGGGACTAGCTCACAGCGGCCTACTGCTCCCTCCATGACTCTGAGTGGATGGTGACCTGAGTCACATGTGCTGTCAGACGCTGGACTCCCTGGGGCAGAGGGTAGCTCTGCACCTAACTTTTTAAGGAACCACCAGCCCGTTTTGTACAGCACCTCTATAGTTCCAGGGCCCAATCTTGGAAACAAGGAGCTGCAAAGCACTTGCTGACGGTGATCAAAGATGGGAGCCTTGACAACTCCAATGTGAAGAACGCCCAAGTCCTTACCACTGGACCAACAGTCAAGCTGGTGGTAATCAGAGAAAAGGTCAAAGTTGTCAAGCCTTTTATTTCACTGGGATCCAGAGTCTTAGAAACAGGCCAGGAAGCAGAAGGACGTATAGCATGGGGCGGTGCTGCCGCACAAGACCTCTTTACAATGTCAAAGAGCAAGGACTAAGGGACCCTCAACCACAGTCTTTTCAATCCCCCCATAGTCGAGTGAGAATCAGATCACAGAGAAGGAAGCCCACAGAAGGACTGAGTTGTGGCGATTGACAAGGGATATTGAAAATACCATGGACCAGCAGCAGACAGACATGTCTACTGTCTCTGTTTGGAAGAAGGGCCAGCAGAATCCTCCTGTGAAGCCAAGATGGTGAGATGCCGTCTCGTGCCGTTTGGGGACACCAGTCCCTGGAGAGGGACATTATGTTCCCGAAGGAAGAAGGTCAGGAAAAGAAAGAGAGAAAGCAAGAAAGGTGTTGGAGAGATGGACCCCACAGTGGGTGAGACATGGACTGCGGAACACCGAGGGCGGTGGGACGGCACAGCAGCGGGCAGGACTGGGCCTGTCAGTAGGACCAACCCTGACAGCCATGACAGCGGCAATCTTGAAGAGGAATCACGCCTGGTGCCCTACGGAGGCACCAGCCCCGCCCGCTCTGTGCGCATCTCTGAGCACGTGCAGGTCCTTTGCATTCACAGGTTCACTGAGAGCTCATACTTGAATGCCTGCTGCTTTGCTGGGCAAACACAGGCCCCTGAGAAGAGACACTGAGCCAGGGATGAGGGCCATCTGCCCAAGGAGGCTTGGGACCAGCTGGACAGCATGGGGCAGGGGAGAGTCTCCTGTGTGGCGTTGTGTCCTGGGCAGTCTTGCTGGTGAACACTGTAATGGGTCCCTAGACATCTTTATATCTAACATTACCCCACAGGGAAGTCCCGCTACAGGAATCACTCTCAGCAGAAGAGCACCTTCTCCCTTCTCATAGGGACCCTCCCTGGGGCACCTGTGCCAGGACCTGGCCAGCCCGGGCCTAGGGAAGCCTGCCTGAATTCTTCATCTCAACAGGGCCCATGGGCACTCCTGGGAAGGATGCCCCCTGGTCCAGGCCCCTTGGGCATTGTGTGAATTTTGCTTTAGTTCCCTCCCAATAATTCCAGCTTCAGGACTCTGAGGAATTTTGAGGTTCAGGCAAAGGGGCCAGGGGACTGATTGAGGAGCTGAGACCCCTAAAACTGTTTCTAGAATCATGTGATGAGGGGTGTTCTGAGTGCCAAATGATTTAGAGGCACACATTGGGAATATGATCTTTTTCCTCTCAGTCATCGGGATTATCTGCCTCGACTCCTAGGACGTTTTCAGTCTCAGGCTCACATTCTGAGCCGGTCTCGGAGAAGATCGGGGGTGGTCTTCAGGGAGGAGGCATCCGATTCTTCTACTCCTCTATCTGTTATCTCCTCTGGTAATCGGTTTGATGGGGATAAGTCTGAAGTGATTGGTTAAACAGAGGCTTTTGGATTATCTGTGGATTTCAATTATCCATGCTTCACCTGGCCCCAATTAGCACTCATAATTGAGTTAACTGAATGGAAGTCATTTCTCATCATATCAATTTTCCTGGACACGAATTTCTGCTCCTCTAATGGGGTGACCCCCCTGACAAAGCCCCTTTCTGCTGTGGACACTCCAGGTTGCATGCCACAATTTGTCAAATTACTGCTGTTAGCAGCAAAGCTGCTTCGGCTGCCAACAGCAGGAGCAAATGCTTTTAATGATGAAACCCAGGCAGCTCATGGGGCAGCCCGGTGACGTCCTGAAGCCCCTCTGGAGATGAACCTCATAGCCAGCAGATCTTACCAGGAGTTTTAAGGTTTTAGAATTCTCACCAATATTGCCTTCCCTGGCCCCTATGTTAATTTGGGGACAGCGTTTTATTTTGCTTTTAGTGCCTGTTGATTTCATCAGCCAGCCGATTCTCCACCATGTCCCAGCTCTCCACCCATCCACCATCAGCCTCCACTTCTCTTCCTGGGCACGTTTGAATGTCTATTAAGCACAGTAAATATCTCCCATTCCCAGGGCCCCCTTGACCCCTTTGATCTCTGGGCCCCAAAGTGCCCTAACTTGACAAATAAATTAGCCGAGCCCCTCCCCAGGAGGCCCGAGTGGAGGCAGGGTTTCATCTGCCCCTGCTTCCCCTGTGCATCTCTGCACCAACGTTTCCCGTTGCCATGACGATGCTGTTACGTACACAGCCGCATGCAAGGAACCTGGGGCAGGCTGCAAGTCCCGGCTAGGATAGAATTACTAACTAAACACACGATATTGGGAGTAGGGTGCCAGCCAGCTGCCCACAGCTCCCCTCCCTTTTCCCCCCAGCAAGGGGATTCCAGGCAGGGCGACACAGACCAGCTGGAAGGCACCCAGGGATGTTTTTAAAGACATAGTAGGTTTGTTCCTCAGCACACAGGCCCAGTGGCTGCTGTGGAGGCAGCCGGCGTGCTCGCAGATGCTGGAGAGGGCAGGCAAAGAGAGGCTGTTGTCCGAAGCCCCGCCAGCCACACAACCATAGTGTTAAAATATAGACAGAGGAGAGGGGGCAGGGGTGAGCCCGGCACCTGTGTCCTCCGATGTCCCTCCCCGGCTGTCAGCTGTCTTTCAGGAGCACTGCCAGGCTGTGACTCCCAGGGTCATCTCTCTCAGGAATTAGTACATCCATTCACCCCCCCAGCCCGCGCCAAGGCGATTCTCAAACACCTGGGCGTAGCTTGCTCTCCGCGCCAGCAGAGGTTCCCCCCACCCCCTTCTCTCTCTGGTTAAAGAGGTGCATTCGATTTTGGTAAAAGCAGCCCGATCCGTTTCCAAGGGACTTTAAAAGAAAGAAAGGGAAAGAAAACAATAAGGGAAGGCATAAATATTTGATCAAGAAGTAAATGGAAATTTTCACTTAAAGAAGTCTGCAGTGGGGTGGTTTGGATAGGCAATCCATAAGACTTCTCTAAGTGCAACAACGACCCGGTCATCTCCAGGGCATGAATTAATCATGCCTCGGGCCGTGACGGTCAATGCTAACTCATCTTAGTTCCATTCTGAACCTGTGACGGTCCTGTGCGCTGTGCTGGCCTCACTGTGGTGACGTCTCTCAGTCACTGCTGATGCCAGTCATGGTTGGGCTCCCCGGGCATGGTCACTCCCATGTGCAGTGTGTGCACATAGCTGGGATCTGGACTAGAGTGTCCTTTGTTCCAAGCCCTCTGTTGCAGCTATTGTAGATGCCGTGGGCGACCTGTGGTTCGCACCCAGAGCAGCCCTCTGTGCAGAAGGGCAGCCTGCATGGTGCTGCGCCAGCCACGCAGCCGTCCTTGTGCTGGGGCCCATGGGCACAGCCCGTGTCCATCCCAGCTCATCAAAGACCTTCCTCTTTTCACTGCCCCTCCATGTTACCTAACGCAGTGTCCTTCTCCAGGGACATGTCTCTCCTGACAGCAGTCTCAATCAAGTACCTGAGATTCTGGGCACCAAGCATGCACAGCTATGTCATATACAGTCCTTACGAGTTGAACAACTCAAAGGTAGTGTGTGTGTGTTTATCAGAAGGGCATGGTTATAGTGAGAGCCACAAATCCACTTGTCAACAGTTTCATTGGCATATCACTCCTGTATTGTACAATTCCATAGTGCTGTCATATAAAAAAGAGTTGCACAATCATTTGCCACGATCAGTTTTAGGACACTTTCTTCTATCTTGTCGTCATTTTTATTAATCCCCCATTTCCCCTGGCCTCCCCTACCAGTGCCTCTAAAAACCACTAATCTTGTCACTGATGCTATACATTTTCCAAGCTTAGATTTTATATACAGGAAACATGCAAACTCCCCAACAACAATAACAAAGTAAACAGAGAAACCCCTTCTGGAGTCTCCCCAAGGATGAAGCTCCTACTGACTTCTCTCTGATCATTCCACGGGCACTGTGGACACCTCTGCCCTCAGGCAGAGTGCATTAGAAAGTGGAGGACAACTGCTCCCCTCCCCCATCCGGAAAGAGTCACCTAGCCCCTAGAGACTTGCCTGGAGGTGCCCTTGATGGACTTTGGAGTGCTGGAGTTCTTGGGACCTTAAGTCACACCCCGATGGTCTAGATTGGAGGGTCTTGAACCAATCTTGTAAATTGCCCTGTGTCTTGTAAATTGAATGTCCCATTCATGATCCCATGGCCCCTCTGAAGTTCTCCCTGCAGCTCTGACCTCTAATCCTGCTTTTCCACCCATTTCCTTTGTTCCCCCATGTCTTGTGTAAGCCCAGTTCTCTGGAAACACTGAGCGCCAGGAGCCTCCTGCCAATGGGTCCTTCACCCCCATGAATGGCTTCGAGGTCTCTTTTCCCTCCCACGACACTCTGCAGACCCTGGGTTGACCCAGAGGGAGATCACCAGTCCTGGAGGTCTTGGTCAGAGGGAAGTTGTCTTTGCTGCAATCAGGTGGTTCACCGACCATGCCAGGGCCTCTGGTGGCACAGAGCTGGACATCCATTGATGGAGGACAGAAACACCCACAGCATTATCCCTTTGAGTTCGTGCTGCCGCTAGTCATAGAAATATCCCAATGGCCACCAACCAGGTTTTGGGGAGAAGATGGAGGCAAAATGGATGTCTAGAAAGAGAAAACTTCACGAGTCTGCCCTGGGCAACATGACACGCCTGAAGTCTGTCTTCTAGCCATCTCCTGGAACAGTCAATGCCTACTTCTCCTCCCCAGAGCTTTCCCTCTTGTCTTTCATAAGACCTGTCAGAGAGCAAGGACTTAGACATCAAAGATGGGCATCTGCAGGTGGTGTCCTGGCCACTGCAGAGGGAGTGAGTGCCCCGATTGTTGGCCTCATTGGAACAGGGTCTCCTCACCATCAACAAGGGGGCTTTGTTCACCTGTCGTTGTGGCACATGCTCTTTCTCACCATCCCACCTGTAAGAATTGGGCTCCTGGCAGGGTTCCAGGAATGCTCCCAGAGTAAAGGGAATGATCCCAGGAAGCACCACAGACCTGGCACATCACCTGCTACTGCTGCTACGGGGGCACCCGCCGGGCCAAGACCTCTGCCTTCTGGAGAGACCTCGCAGCCGGATGACATAGTGCAGCCAGGGGCTGTGGTGCCCCCTCCAACAAACACCTCTCCTCCAATCACCCGAGCCTCCTGGGCTATCTGTACCAGGGTACATCCTCTGATCTAGGCATATTTGTAAGGTAGAATTGGGATCATGATAGTGGGAGGTGGGTGGAAGAAGCATTTAGGAACTAGAGGGAAGTGGTATATTTCATCACTGCTACACTGCACCATGACTGGCATGTCTCCTCCCCAAGACCCTTGTGTAGGGGGATGTCCAGTTGCCTAGAGATGGGTCTTGGGTCCCCAAGCTGCACCCCCCGCCCCATTCACAATGATTTGATTTTTTGTTCTTTGATGCCTGGTATCTGATCCCTTCAGCACCTCGTGATCACAGACTTGAGTGCTTCTTCCATGTGGGCTTTTTTTGCTTCTCAGTCACATAGCTGCTTGTTTACTTTCAAGCCTTTAAGATCCCAGATGCTGTGTCTTTTGATAGCCAGGCACTATCAATTTTCTGCACCACATTTGTTTATGCACCCGCTTTGTCTTCAGAGATCCTGTTGAGTGAGCATCATGGAGTCCCAGTTCAATAGAACAAAGTATTCTTGCATCGAGGGAGTACTTGAGTGGAGGCCCAATGTCCATCTGCTACCTCAATACTAAACCTATAAATATATGTACATAGATCTATTTCCCCATTGTCATAGATATATTTACATATGGACATATCTGTATTTAGACCTCTATAAATGCCCTTTGACTCCTAGTTCTTTCCTCTATTTCCTTTTACCTTCTTCTTGTCCCACTGTCATGTTCAGCCTTCATTTGGGTTTCAGTCATTCATCTTGGTTGCATTACCCTTGATCAAGCCCTACCAGGCCTCCTACACCCTCTTCACCACTGATTTTGGGTCACTCGTTGTTCCCTTGTCCCTGGGTTGGTTAACATCCACTTCCTTTCCCCCACCTCGCCCACTCCCATGTCCTCCAGAACTGTGGGTCCTGTTGTTTTCTCCTCTAGATTGTTTATCCAGCCTAGCTTATCTACACAGACCCGTAGAAATAAAAGAGCAAAACAAAGTAATAAAAGAAACAACAACAACAAAACCAGAGGCAGAAAAGAGAGAGAGAGAGAGAGAAGTCTGTAAATAGTTCAAGGACTGTTTGTAGACTTTTAGGAGTGTTTTCTGGTAGAGTCAGATGGGGTGCCTGAGACAGGAAGTCTTTATGGGAGCCGAAAGCCTCGTCTTTCTCCTGGGAGGGAGTGGTGGTCTCAGACTGCTTACCTGGCGGAGTGCAGCCCAGCACATAACCCACAGAGTGACCAGGGTTCGTCTCAGGGATCTGTGGCCCTCGCCAGCCCCGTGCCCATCTCCATGTACTGCTGCACACCCCCAGCCTCCGAACATGCGTGCCCCTTCCCCTGCTACACGGACATGGGGATGGGGCATGGCTGGGTTACTTAATGACCAGTAGAGACTTCTCCCGGACAATCCCCTGGGGTGGATTTTATTTTGTTTTTCTCAGGAACCCCTGAATAGCATTTGAGATGATACATCAGGTGCTTTCCGGGCTAAAGGGAGATTCCTCCTCAGAAACTGAGGAAGGTAAAAGGCAGAGCCTTCTCACAAGAGGGGGTGCCCATGGTCAAGAAGCGGGGCTGGGGACAGGGGTGTTCTAATGTTAATTACTGGCCCAAACTACTGGTGGGCCTCTCTGGAGTGGAGGAGCAGCCTCTGACAGAGACCTCGTGCCTGTGTCACAAAGACTGACTTCCCAAGTCCCTCGAGGCCTCTAACCACGTGTGGTTTGGGACTCGTGGGACCAGCTGTGAGGTGCTGAGCAAGCTCTGGATCAAGCGACCCTGAATCACAGAAGGAAGGGCTGCCACACGCCCTCCACACAGGGGTAATCACAGTGGGGAGCTCTTCCCTGTCCCTGAGGGCCCCTCTCTGCGCCCACTGCCCCTCGACTTCACCGAGCACCAGGGCCTTCCCCAGAGGCCGGTCTCTCCTGGCAGCACCTCCAAAGTCTCCCCCACACCCACCCCAGGGAGAACTCTGGCAGGACTTCTTCCAAGACAGAAGTTCTTTGCGCGGTCCGTGGCCTCACCCTACTCTTTGCCAGGGTCACCCTTCAAAGGCCTCAATTCTTCTCAAGTGGACTTGGTGGTATCTCTGGACATGGGCATTCCCACTGACATCACCAAAGGAGTGACCTCAACCCCTTACAAAGAATGGTCCCAGCACCCAGGTAGACTGTCCCCACATCCCTGTTAGAACCCGGAGATGATGGCCAGCAAAAACTGGGACCCCACCCTGCGGGCCTCTTGGGGTGTCTTAGCATATGGGGTATACTTTATGGCTTGTCATAGGTCTGTGGGCCGTGAAAGTCCCTAGGCTGCCAGGCAGAAGTCTGCCTCTGTCACCTGTGGTACAGGACCAGACAGAACATTGTAATCACCCAGCAATCGGTACAGCCAAAGGAGATTGGCTAAGCACCTCCACTCCAGCTCAGAAACAGCTAGGGGCCAGTTTCGCCCTCACAGAGCCTGACCAGTGGGCGGGGCCTCGGCCTGCCCCTCCCTTCTCCTCTGTGATGGAGTGACATCAGATGGGTACTGTGGGGAGGAGACTGAATGCCCTTGTCCAGAATACTTCCCTTGCACATTAAAAGGGGATAACTGATCCCATATTTTAACTCTATGAGTATCTGGAGCTATTGTTCCCTGGGATAAACAATTCCCCCTAGCAAGTCCCAGAAGGAATGAGGAGAGATGTCCCTCATGCCCAAAGACCAGGAGCTCATGGCCCAGCATCTGGCATCTGAGAGCAATCAATTGCATTAAGACTGAGGGCATGGACCACACATAGCTCCCAGTCTAGGCAGAGCAGGGTCTAAACAGTAAAAGATCTAATAATTAAAACACAAATGTGTGTCGTTAATTCCAAACAAAGAAAACCTATAATCACTGTCATTGAGTGGATTTCAACCCCGAGCAAATGTCCAAGATGGGGCAGAACTATCTCTGTGGTTTCCCAGCCGGTGATGTCCGCAGGAGGCGGAAGTCTCACCTTCCTCTCACGGAGTGGCTGGTGTCTTTGAACTGCTGACGATCAAACCGGCTCCAGCCTGTATCAACACATGGACAAGGGGACAAAGCACTGCCTGGTCCTGCACCAGCCTCACGACTGTCCTCCCAAGGAAGAGCGGGTTGCTGCCGCCGCCGCCGCCACTCTGCCCACCCATCTTGCGGAGGGGCTCCCCCTGCTTCACGGCCCCTCTGTTTGACCAATCTCGATGTCCTTCTCCAGGGACGGGTCTTTCCAGATCGCATGTCCATAGCCTGTGAGACGAAGTCCTGCCATGCTTGGGTCTCGGAGCACTCTGGCGGTCCTTACCCCAGACGGACGTGCTTGCTCTTTGGGAAGTCCGTGGCACTTGCCGTATTCTTTGCCAGCATCGTCATTCCACGGCACTGCTTCTTCTCCACCGTCCACACTCATAGGACGGGATTCAACATACCCCAACTCGGGGCAGACACACATAATTCTCAAAGTAGCATCTTTAATTTTTAAAAGATATACACACACATATATTACATAAATGTGTGTGTGTCTCAGTTCAAAACCACCGGCAGCTCCTTGGGGCCGGGGGGGTTCTCCACTCCCTTCAACAGTTACAGTATCAGAAACTACTGGGGTCAGCATGGACTCGATCACAGTGAGAAAAAAAGGGACATATATCTATAGATCTCCATAGTTCCAAATAGTCAAGCCACCACTGACCGCCTGAGCTGTTTGTAGTAACCCAGAAACAGAGACCCACCCTGACAAAATGGTCAGGGCACAGCTCTGCACATGAACTCAAGTCAAGCTGCCATGACTCAGTGTGACCTGAATCTCACCTGTTATCACTCATGGTGATAATTTGCTTCACCCTAAGGCCATCAGATCCAAGAAATGAATTTTGAAAGGTATCCTTGTCTTCCCTGCCAAGGCTGCCTCCTGGGTGCTGCGCCGACCCTTGAATCCTTTAGCCTGGGATTTGCTAATGTCACATAGAGGGGGACACAGGATTGGGCCCCAGAGTCCCCAACCAGGAGCAAAGCTATCCTGAGGCACAGGAAGTGGAAGCTCCCACCACAAAGCAGCCGAAGCAGATTTCCCCCTTTTGGAAGGGGACATGTAGACCAGGCAGTGCGTGGAGGCAGGCGTGGCTGGCCTTGTTTTAAACGCTGGAATCTCTGGCCCTTATCTGAAAGTGACTTGTAAATGCCCCTGCCGGTCCAGTCCGTCCCCTCCCCTCCCCTGACCTTGTTAACTTGGGCGGTGGGGAGGTGGGGGGTGGGGGTTGGAGAGTCCTTCCTGGCTGTCAGAGGCCAGCCTGAAACCAGGAAAATGCCATGGTGGGCAGGGGAGAGAGGGCAGGGGTGGGGCTTGGTCCTGCTTTAAACCATCCCTGAAACTTTCATTGGTTTACACTCCTTAGGGACGGGGGAAGGTTGATATCTGCTCTTCCCACCCCAAGAACCTCAGAAGCCAGCATGGTGAATGAAGCTGAAGCCAGATTCCAGAGTAGGCAGGATGCAGGCCCATTGTAGAAGGAGGCCTGGGCCAGGGAGCCGCAGAACACGGAAGTAACCTCCTTCCAGGAAGAGGAGGGGGCGGCAGGGAGCCTTCACCATCCTCACCCAGTCCCCCTGGGCTCCCTTCCCAGATTTATGGTGAGTATCTCCTTGTAAAAGGGCCCAGACTTTGTTCCTGCCACTCGGCCTGTCTCCTTGAACACAAGGGTCCACAGGCAGACCTGGCCTGTTGGAAACACAAACATTCTTCAACCCCAAGCCACTTGAGGAAAGGAATACCTTCACGAAATTCTGAAGCCCCAATTCTGCCAGGTCTACGAACAGGAAACACAGGGCGAGAGCTGGGGGCTGCAGATGAAGGTGGTTCTCATTATGAGTCTGCGCCTTCAAGAGGAAGAAGCCCATCCCTGCCCAGGGAGGGGAGGGGAGGGGAGGGGGAGCTCTGAGCAGCAGTTCTGCAGGCACAGCAGGAGGGGTTGCAAGGATTTCTACAGGTCAGGTCTCAGATTCCCAGAGCATGAGTGCATTTGGGGGGCCCTTCTCCCCGCCCCTGCCTCTCACTGTGCAAGACAAGATTCTAGTTTTCTGAAAGAAACACAAATACAGCCTGAAACTGGTCACAGGCCTGAGTGGCAGTTATTAACTGGGAGTGTTTACGCAGCCTGTCAAAGCTGCCTGTGAGCATGCTCTTCCCAGGAACATCTAGGCCTTTCTCACCGCATCCCCCCCCCCCCACCACATGCATGCTCACTCACGCACACACACACACACACACACACACAATTAAAAATCAAACATAAACTAAACTCAGTCTATATGGGATCCCCGAGCAGGGAACACAGAGGCTTATCTGAAACTCACCTTGGCCACTGTAGCATTTTATAGAACTCACTTCCTGTCATTCTACTGAGGACACAACAGGATATTTACATTTCAGGGACAAAGAGCCTGCCAGGCCAGGGATCAGCGGACTCCGGACTCCTCAGAACAGCTCCTCATTTCCAAATTGGACCTTGTGTGTCCCTGAGGCAGAAGAAATTAGCCCAATGCCAGACGACCTCACTGGTGCCTGGCTCACACTGCCCACCCCTCTGATCAGGACCTGAGCTGTGTGCGTGCGTGCATGTGTGTAGTTTATAGCCAAACTCAAATGCATGAAAATGCCAGGCTCACGTGTTTGATGGCGCCTGAAGGGACCACCAGCCCCACCTCCACCCCCAGACTTGCAACGTGGGACTGGAGCCACTAAACACTGCCGTGTCCCCGAGGTCGCTATGGGTCGGCGTCGACTCAATGGTAGTAAGTCTGGAGCTTGCTTTGTACATAAATTGCTGGTGGTGTGGTGGGTTATGCATGGTACTGCTAACCTCAACGCCGACAGTTCAAAACCACCAGTTTCCCTCTGGGAGAAAGATGAGGCCACCTGCTCTGGGGAAGACTGACCATCATGTCAACCCACAGAGGCAGTTCTACCCTGCCCTGCAGACTCCCCCAGGAGTCGAAATCTACCCCAGGGCAGTTGCTGGAAGCTGTTGAGTTTACTTAAAATGCACAGTGTCTGTTTCTTCAAGGTGCAGGGTCCTAAATCTGTCCCCCATTAGAGGAAGTCTTTCCCACGTGACCCCATGCTCCTGCCTCAAACGAGATAGGACACAGGGAGTGCCTCCTGCGGTTCCTGCTTCTTTCTCAGGAGGGCTTTCCCTCCCCTTCTGTTTCACTCCCTCAAACAGCTGCAGTCTCTAAGGGTAGTCCTACCCTGTCCTGTACAGTCCCTAAGAGTTTGCTTGGACTTGGTAGCAAGGAGTTCCCCTCCCCCCACCCTTGTCTTACTGTCTGCTTAGAACAGAGTTCTGTCTAAGTATTTTTCTGACTATTCTCATTTCCTTGGGAAAGAAGAACAAAGAGTTCTACCCCCTGCCTATCCGAAACCATGCGAATGATTGCAGGTAAGTTATCACCCTTTGAGAATCAAAGTTCAACACCTATGACTATACTCAATTTGAAAACTGAGAATACATTTAAAACAAAGCCAAGGTCTATCTGTATAGAATTCCAAGTTTGAGAACACAGGGGCGTTTCCCCCCACCAAAAGTCTTAGCGTCTGTACTTACAGACTCAAGAGACTTGCATTTCAAACAAAATCTCACATTTCAACCGGTGTGAGCAACACGTTGTAAAAAGCGGCTTTTCGGAGTATAAAATTAAACTGCGCTTGTGATGGAGGAATTGAGAACCGTGTGGGGGTTAAACTAAGGACACTAATGACCTGCTTTGCCAGCAGTCAGGATTTGCACTTTGTGATACAATGTTGCTAGCGGAAGCAGGCAGAGTGTGCTTGTATTACATATGTCTGCCTCTCAGAACCCAGGGTGGAGTGTTGACTTCCGGCTGGCTTCCCATCACTCCTACCGATCTTTATTCCCAGTGTCAAAAACAAACAAACAAAACACGCCATCACTAGGCCATCAGACCACATTCTGATGGGTGGGGAAAGATTGAGGATGCCAAGGATTTTGCCTTGCCCGATCCAGGATCCACAGCCCTGGAATCATCAGGCAACTGATCAAAAAGACACGCTGCATTGGGCAGATTGCCGCTGAAGTCCTCTTCAAAGGTCAGAGGGCAAGGGTGTCACTTTGAGGACTAAGGCCTGACCCAACCCGAGGTATCTCAGTGGAAACTAAACAAGGGTTCCAGAAGACCGCAGAAGAACAGATGTCTTTGAACAGTGGGGTTTGCTGAGAAAATCAAAAGTCCCAAGGACGGCCAGAATCAACGCACACATCTGTGTGGAAGGAGTGTATCGAGATGGCACCGTGGAAGCACAGGTAGTGAGACTGTGCCTTCTTGTATCTGTGGAACATGCTCTCAGGAGAGGACAGTCCTTGAAGAGGGCAGCATGCTGTGTAAAGCAGAGGGACTGTGACAAAGAAGAAGGCTCTCAGCAAGATGACTTGACATAGTGGCTGCCACAAGGGGCTGCAGCGCAGGAAGGGGAGGGAGGATTTCATTCTGCTGAGCGGAGGGTGGCTACGGGTCAGAGTCACTTGGCACACTCAATAACAATAGCAACGTCATTTAGAATCCTAAGACAGTGGCTTACCAAGGAACACAGAACTGGTAAGCTGCAAGTTAGGGACAATGGCCTTAACTCCCACCCCTCTTCTCCAGGCTCCAGGGGTGTCTTCAAACAACTTTGAGATGAGTGGAGCTTTCATCATATGCATTTTTCCCGCCAGGCGAGCATGGAGCAATGCACTCCGAGTTAGTGCACCCAGTGGCATTGCCAGGGAAGGCTCTCTCTTTTCACAGTGAATTTTTTTCATAAAAGCAGTTGCTCTCGAACCTCATTTTTGTGATGGTCATCTGAGTGTGCCCATTTCTGGAAAAAAAGCAGCATGCCTCTCTCACCCCATGCACCCAACTCACCTGACCTCGCTCCCTGTGACTTCTTTTTATTTCTGATGATGAAGAGGGTCATGGAAGGGCAAGCAATTTGAAGAGGTGAAGACAAAAATCAGAGACGTGATGCCAGCCATCCAAACAGATGAGTTTGAAAAATGTTTCCAAGGTTTGACAAATGTATTAAGTGTAATGAAGAGTACTTTGAAGGTGGTAAGATAGTTTTGTTTTCTTAAAAAAATGTAAATACCAGCAGCTCTCCAGGAACAAGGCTGGGTTTCCTACTCTCACCAGGGCAGTTATGCCACAAAGAAAAAAAAATGTAAATACATAACTTTGGGGGGAATTTGTTTTGGGGGAATACTCCCTTGTAGTATTGTCTAACTGACAAGAAGGTGGACATAAGAATGGCCTCTTCACCAGAACGTCACTGGCTGGAACCCACAAACCACACAGGAGGAGGAAGATGAGGTGTCTGCTTCTGTACAGATGTACAGTCTTGGAGACCCACGCAGGTAATTCTCCCCTGTTTCAGAGTCTCAGTGAGTTGGAATTGACTAGAAGGTGCACAAGGAGCATTACTTTCCTTTTACTTTTTTTTAAATAGCTATTTACACATAGCTACTTGACCAACTGATTGGAAGACATTCATATTGTGTTAGATTTCTCTAGAGAAACAGAACCAGGACAATAATAATTCTCTCTATATATTTATATAGATAGAAATATATCTAACATAAGAACTAAGCAGTTAACTAATCTATAAAACAGTAGTACAATTGCTTGGTGCAACTCACTTGTGCAAGACAGCTAGCACAATGGCAGTCCTTCGATTCCTGAGGCCCCCGAGTAGTCCTCTGTAGAGCAATTCAGGCTACCCAGCCACAAGCAGCAAACAGCAGAGCAGATCACCAACAGTCAGCCAGATGACAGAGTCCGACAGTCCCCAGCTCAAGAGATGTATATCCCAGGAGCGTGGCGAAGCAGGCCTTAAAGGAACCTCAACTCACAGCAACACAGTCCATGATTAGGTGTTTGACGGGTAGTGTCACTTGGAGATGGAGGCACAGGACAAATAAGGCAGCCGGCTGGTCCGAAGATCCAAGAGCAAGAGAGAAAGGGCGGGGATCACCAAGCCATTTATATCTCTGCTCTTCAATCGATCTCACATGTGTTCATTGGCCATGTTGTAACAACAAACCTACCTATCTTCTTTGGCCCTGTTGACACAACAACCTACCTAACACACATATCTGTATCCATTCCAAAGAAAGATGACCCCAAAGAATACTCAAATTAGGGAACAGTATCATTGATGTTGCGTGCAAGTGAAATTCTGCTGAAGAACATCCAACATCGATTTTAGCAGTATTCTGACATGGAGGTTCCAGAGGTTCAGGTCAGATTCAGATGGGGTTGTGGAAGAAGAAATACCACTCTGTTGACAGATGAATCTTGGCTGAAAGCAGATGCTGAAAGATGCTTACTCATGTCTCATGAGTATTTCAAGGCCTTTGACTGTGGATCATAGCAAACTCTGGATAGCCTTGAGAAGAATGGGGATTCCACCACCTTTCATTGTGCTCACCTTAGACTTGTGCACGTTCAAGTGACAGTTGTGCAAACAGACCCAGGGAAAACTGCCTGGTGAAATCAGAAGAACTGTGCACCAATGTTGTAGCTGTCTTCTCACCATACTTATCCGACGTGATACTGAGCACACTGTCAGAGAAACTGCATTCTCTGAAGAAGAATATGGCATCAGCGTCGGAGGAAGGCTTGCTAACAGCCTGCAGTATGGCGCGACCTTGCCTGCTGAACACGAGGAGGGCTTGAAATACTTGCTGATGGAAATCGAGGGCTGTGGCCTCCAGTGTGGCTCACAGCACACCACAAAGAAGACAAGAGCCCTCACAATGGGACTAGCAGGCAGCAACATCGTGAGGAGAAAGGGCCCACGTTGTCATGGGTTTTGTCTTTCCTGGATCCACAATCAATGCTCATGGAAGCAGCAATCGAGAAATCAAAAGAAGAGTTGCATCCATTAAATGGGCTGCATAAAACCTCTTTAGAGGGCTGAAAAACAAGGATGTGACTTTGAGGACTAAGGTGCTCCTGACCCAAGCCGTGGCCTTCTCCCTCGCCTCATGTGCACCTGAAGGTCGGACAAGAGATAAGGAAAACCAGAGAAGAATGGGTGCATGTGAAAGGTGGTGCTGGAAAAGAACTCTGAAGCCACCATGGACTGCCCAAAGAGCAAATAAGCCCATCTCAAAAGAAGTAGGGTCAGAGTTCTTCTTAGTGGCAAGGACAGCCAGACTTCATTTCCTGCACTTTGGATGTGATGACAGGAGAGTCCAGTCCTTATAGCGCACATCATGTCTGGTAAAGTTGAGGGGCAGGTAAGCAGAGTGAGGGCCTCAAGGAGTATTTTCTGTATATTTATGACTGTCTGCTTTATTATTTTGAACTTTCAATATTATGCATTCATTCATAGGCATATAGAAATGTTCATTATCTAATCTTTTTGAAGGGAGTTCTGGTGGTGCTCTTGGCTAAGTGTTGAGCCCTAAAGCACAAGGTTGCCAGTTCAAACCAGCAGCTGCTTCAACTAGGGAAAGATGAGGCTTTTTTTTTTTTAACCCATGGAGGGTTATAGCCACGGAAATTCTGTACAGCTACCCCTGACTGGATTGACTTGATGACAGAGGGTGATGGGTTAACCTTCACATAGCTGTCAGCAATTGGAACCACGTTTTTGATTTCTCGTCTTCACTAGTTTGCCTACTTGTACATTTGATTTACTTGTTTCAACTGACATTCTGAGCTTTTACAGGTAACTGTCCTGTCTTGTTTAATAGTAGTGTCTTGTGAAATGCATGTCACTAGATTTTGTACCTGGCTCTCATTCACCTGGCTCACTTATTAGTTCCCATGCACTCAGAATGGTCTATCCTTCATTTGACAGGTGCTGAGGACAATCTACTGGTTTTGTGGTAGTGACATAACTGCATGTCAACATGAGGTCAGGTATTCAATCTGTATTCAATCTGTTAATCAGGTCACAGCCAGATGACCCCTCCTCAGGGCATGGCCTTCTCTTACGGAGAGTTCTGGGAACCTCCCCACTCTCTGCCTTCACTTTCCTGTTGGCTGACTCTGATGAGTCACCACTATTGGAGCCACAGGCCTCTACACACACCAGCCTGGGGTCTCCCTGCATTCTGCAGCATTGCATGTGGCTGCCTGAGTCTGCAGAGGGACTTATGGACTAGTATCAGACTTAGGGACTTGAGTTAGATTGGGCTGCGGTGTTTTCTCGATACACAATTCCTTCTTGATACAAAACTCTTTCGTATACAGTGTCTCTGGATTTGCTTCTCTAGTCGGCCTAACCCCAAAGAGTTTTAAACCAACTTTCCTTCTTCCAACTGAACACCTCTTTGAGAGCAGCGAGTGATTAATAAGCTGCCCACACAGGCAGAAGAAAACATGTCACCATGCTTTTTTTGTTGTTGTTCTTGGCACACAGAGGATTTTTCAGAAACTCTTACCTGCAAGTGAAGATGTGAAAGTCAAAGGACAGCATACTGGCTTGTGCATCAATGTTTTCAGTCTGCAGAAAAAGAACAGCAAGTGGTGAGAGTCTGCACAAAAACCCCAACCCCACTACCATCCTCCCTTATGGCGACCCCAGACGAGAGAGGAGGGCTGCCCCATGGGGTTTCTGAGACGATCGATCTTTGAGAGAGCAGACGGCTTCATCTGTCTCCTACAGAACCACTGGTGGGTTTGAACCCCTCATGGCTTGCAGCCTAATGCTTAGCCAAGTGCCACAAATGTAAGTCACTTTCTTTTTCTAGTCTTATAAATAAATTCACATGCTGGAGCATCTAAAACTCACGGGCACTTTCTGCTACCTTCTCGTTCCAGTTTTACACGAGCTTTTGGAAGCCTCTTGTCAAAGCATCGCAGCATTTGATTTATCCTCTCCCACCCCAGGG